>CAUYLG010042296.1:0-40361 GCA_963573385.1 Cacajao melanocephalus
CCATAAAAACTCTAGAAGAAAACCTAGGAAAAACCATTCAGGACATAGGCATAGGCATAGGCAAGGCAAGGACTTCATGACTAAAAAACCATTCAAGACATAGGCATAGGCATAGGCATAGGCAAGGACTTCATGACTAAAACACCAAAAGCAATGGCAACCAAAGCCAAAATAGACAAATGGGATCTAATTAAACTTAAGAGCTTCTGCACAGCAAAAGAAACAATCATTAGAGTGAACGAGCAACCAACAGAATTGGAAAAAATTTTTGCAATCTACCATCTGACAAAGGTCTAATATCCAGAATCTACAAAGAACTAAAGCAGATTTACAAGAAAAAAACCAAACAAACCCATTCAAAAGTAGGTGGAGGAGATGAACAGACACTTTTCAAAAGAAGACATTTATGCGGCCAACAAACGTGAAAAAATGCTCATCATCATTGGTCATTAGAGAAAATGCAAATCAAAACCACAATGAGATACCATCTCATGCCAGTTAGAATGGTGATCATTAAAAAATATGGAGACAACAGATGCTGGAGAGGATGTGGGAAAAAAAAGAATACTTTTGCACTATTGGTAAATGAGTGTAAATTAGTTCAACCATTGTGGAAGACAGTGTGGCGATTCCTCAAGGATCTAGAAATAGAAATTCCATTTGACCCAGCAATCCCATTACTGGGTATATACCCAAAGGATTATAAATTGTTCTATTATAAAGACACACGCACACATATGTTCATTGCGGCACTGTTTACCATAGCAAAGACCTGGAACCAACCCACATGCCCATTGATGATAGGCTGGACAAGGAAAATGTGGCACATGTACACAATGGAATACTCTGCAGCCATAAAAAACAATGAGTTTGTGTCCTTTGTAGGGAGATGGATGAGTCTGGAAACCATCATTCTCAGCAAACTGACACAAGAACAGAAAATCAAACAATGCATGTTCTCACTCATAGGCAGGTGTTGAACAATGAGAACACATGGACACAGGGAAGGGAGCATTACACACTGGGGTCTGTTGGGGGACCCTAGGGGAGGGACAGTGAGGGTGGGGAGGTTGGGGAGAGATAACATGGGGAGAAATGCCAGATATAGGTGACAGGGGGATGGAGGCAGCAAACCACCTTGCCATGTAAGTACCTATGCAACAACCTTGCATGATCTGCATGTGTACCCCAGAACCTAAAGTACAACAAAATAAAAAAAACATGGATAGTAAGCTTGGTAGTAGAACCATAAAAATGAAAACCATGAGGAAATAAGTGGAAGAAACCCATCATAAAGTAATATGAAGGAACAGACACACCAGCTCTGAATTACCTATCTCCAGACTTCTCAATAAGAAAAATAAACCCCTTGTTCGTTTATGCCATTGTCATCATATTTCTGTTACATGCAGCCAAATACAATAATCTCATCTATATTCCCTTTTTACATGTAAGAGAATACAAGCTTGGAAACATTAAGCAGCCTGCCCAAAGTCATAGAGCTCCCAGATTTGCCATCAGCGTTTCTCTTTGATGCAGAGCCCATGCTCTTTCCACTCTTCCATATTACTTTTATAGACATACCAACGTTCTGTGTTAAGTCTGAAAAAGAACTCAGAGAGCATACAACCAAAATCTTCATGTTAATCTTGAGAAACCTGGAATACAGAACAGGTAAATGATCTGCCATTCCAAATTGTGATCAAGAGTGAAATGGAACAATCCAGGGCTCTCGCCACTGAATATACTCAGGAGTCATTGAGACAAAGCAGATGGAAAATTAACTTGAAACCAGAATTAAACATCTATGATTCAGGAAAAACAAAGTGAGATTAAGAATTCTGAAAAGCACAAGAAAAAAAAAGTTTACTACAACAGATTGTATTGGCAATGGTGAGGCGCAGTGTTGCAAGAATCAGATATTTTGATATCACGGAGGAGGATCTGAGGATTTCCAGGAAACCGAAAAGTTTAACTGAGGAACACAGCCTCAGAATGACCCTGCAGTAAGTTTTGACTGGAAGCCCTGTTATGAATTTCACTTGTATATTCTTACACCAGGCAAAGGCACTCAAAAATTAGCTTTTAAAATTCAAAAGTCAGCATTTGCAATGTATCTTTTGAATATGTTTGCAGTCCAAGATGCCTTTGTGGCTTCACAAACATATTACTCTACAAACTCACTTTTTAAAAAAATTCATTAAGTAATGTACACAGTAACACATAAAGAAGTAACACATAAATTAAGTCAAATATGCATTACATACGTAGACACAGATACAGGAGAAAAATGGAAAAGTAATACATCAAAACGGCAACAGGGGCTATTTCTGGAAGCTAGAATCATTAAGTGATTTATTTTTATTTGTTCTCATTGCTTTTCTGGATTTTCTAAATTTCTACCCTAAATATAGGAGATTAATAATAGAGAAGTAAATGAAAATATATTTTAAAATATATTTGATGGTTATATCATACTATACTTACAACACTAAGAGCCAAATAGAATTTGGAGCTTCTACCTATATTTTCCCATTAAATGTTAATTTAATTCTTACAATGAACCAATACATTAAGTGTTCCAATAAAATCATTTAACAATTAGTTAATTTATGTTTGTTCACCATCACTTTTGATGATATCAGGAGTGAAAAATATATCTGACATGGTAAAAAAAAAATGCTTTTTAAAAAAATCAGATTTTAAAAAATTTTCCAAGCTATAACCTAAAATACAATCCTATGTTATATTTAAACATATAATTGTTATACCAGAATTTAATTAGGCACCAACAGTCACTTAAAATAAAAGTTTATTTAACTCATTAGTGCAATTATTAAGCACTAAAATTACTTATTGGTAGTTGCTTGTTTTAAAAAAAATGCATTTATACTACAAATTTCTAACATAATGTTGAAAAGGAATATTCCAAAAAAATACTATCTCAGAATATTTGAAGAAATCTTTTCATATGAACAGTTAGGTTTGGATTTTGTTTGTTTGTTTGTTTGTTTGTTTCTAACTTTTAGGTTGAGGGGTATAGGTGCAGGTTTGTTATTTAGGTAAATTTGATGTCACGGGGGGTTGGAGTACAAATTATTTCATCACCCAGCTAATAAGCCTAGCACCCAATAGATAGTTTTTTGATCCTCTTCTTCCTCCCACCCTCCACCCTCAAGTAGGCCCCAGTGTCTGTTGCTCCCTTCTTTGTTCTTGATGTTTAGCTCCTTATAAGTAAGAATATGTGGTATTTGGTTTTCTGTTCCTGCATTAGTTTGTTTAGGATAATGGCCTCCAGTTTCATCCATGTTGCTGCAGAGGACATTATTTCATTCTTTTTTATGGCTGCATAGTATAGCACAGTGTCCATGTACTACATGTTCTTTATCCAGTCTACTATGGATGGGCATTTAGAATGCTTCCATGTCTTTGCTATTGGGAACAGTGCTGCAATGAACATACTTGTACATGTGTATTTACGGTAGAATGATTTATATTCCTTTGGGTATATAACCAGTAATGGGATTATTGGGTCTAAAGGTGATTCTGTTTTAAATTCTTTAAGAAACTGACATACTGCTTCCACAATGGCTGAAGTAGTTTACATTCCCATCAATAATGCATAAGCATTCTCTTTTCTCTGCAATGTTGCCAGCATCTGTCACTTTTTGACTTTTTAGTAGTAGCCACTCTGAATGATGTGAGATGGTATCTCATTGTGGTTGTGATTTGCATTTCTCTAATAATTAGTGATGTTAAGCATTTTTTATCTGCTTATTGGCCACCTGTACATCTTCTTCTGAAAACTGTGAATTAATAAAGGGTTGTTTGTTTCTGGTTTGTTAATTTCTTTAAGTTCCTTACAGATTCTGGATATTAGACCTTTGTCAGATGCATAGTTTGCAAAACACTTCTGAATGTCTACTTTGAAAAATATTTACTAGTAAGAAAATTAACAACTAAGGAAATATAGCGCAAATTTTACTTAAATACAAAAAAAAATCAATTCATAGATTCACAGGTCCAGAGATCTTTTTTTTTAACAATAAGGTATAAAATATAAGAAAAAGACAATGACTTAACAACTCTTTAAATACTGATGCAAGAAAAAACATGTTATACTTTTGGGTTATCATTTTGCGTTTTCCAGTTTTTCTCTTATTTGAGAGAATTCCAAACTGACTAAAGAAGCCAAAGGGGGTAGATGTTCCCTTTCTCAACTCCTAGACGTGGCAAGTCTTGTTCTCTAATTTAGGACTTCAACTCTCCTGCTAGTGGCCCACAGCCGCAACACAATCTGATATAATTATTAGTGCCTGCTGCTGAATTGAAAGTGTTGTGCCATAACAGTCAGTGTTCAAGAGGAGCAAGGTCCAGAGTTGGCTGCAGTAAGTGGCCATTGGTGATGCACCAGTGTTGACGTAACAGTGTTGACATAACATAACTCTTATGGTCCCATCCTTGGCAGGTTTTGTGTCCAATAATTCCTGCCCAGTTTCCTAATCTCATCAATTTTGAGAACTGCTCAACACATATTATTTTCCCTTTAAGAAAATGCTCATGCTTTTTAACTGGGCTGGTCGAGACTGAACACTTGATCATGAGATATCTGTGACCATATGACCTAAATTATGGTAGGATAGGCAAAAGCTAGCTGTAAAATAAAAATGTGTATGTTGCTTGGGGAAGCCAAATCATTGAACATTTGTCATTTTGGAAGCCCAGAAAGCAATACCTTTTCTATCTGGAGTCAATCCTAAAACAAATGGGAATCAAGACTCTGGTTTCCAAAATGGAAGCCAAAGGGGCTTCTCTCAGAACCCTGACAACTAGTATATAAGCCTCAGCTCAGCCAGTCAGGTGTTGCCACCTAAGACTTGGAATATGGAGATCACGACCCAAAACCTGAGAAAAAATCTATTATTATTATGTACCTAATAAATATTTTATGGAGCATTTCACCCAACAGCTACCAAATAGGCATTCTTTTTTTAGCACTTGGACTAGTCTCAAGGATAGATCATATGTTAGGTCACAAAACAAGTGTTAAAATATTTTTTAAAAATTGAAATTACCTCATGTATCTTCTCTGACCACAGTGGAATAAAACTAGAAATGAGTAACGAGAAATTTTGGCAACGATTCAAACAGATGGAAATTAAACAATATGGTCCTGAGTGACCGGGGGGGTCAATGAAAAAAGAAGGAAATAGAAAAATTTCTTGAAACAGATTACAATGGAAACACAGCATAGCAAAACCTGTGGGACACAATGAAAACAGCATTGAAACAGAAATTTATAGCTACAAGTGTCTATATCAAAAAGAAAAATTTCAAATAAATAACCTAATGTTGCATCTTGAAGAGCCAGAAAAGCAAGAGCAAACCAATTCCAAAATTTGTAGAAGAAAAAAAAAAGAGTAAAGAGCAGAGGAAGAGGTTCATGAAATTGAAATGAAGAACGCAATACAAAAGATCAATGAAATTAAAAAGTTGCTTTTTTGAAAAAATAAACTTTACAGATAGAGTGATAAAAAAGGGTGAAGATACAAATAAATAAAATCAGAGATAAAAAAGGAGACATTACAACTGATACTACAGAAATTCCAAGGATCATTAGTGGCTACTATGAAAATATTTATTAGGTACATTTCGTTTATAGTGAAGATTAAGTCCAATGTTTCTTTGTTGACTTTCTGTCAGATTATCTGTCCAAGGCTAAAAGTAGGCTGTTGCAATCTCCAGCTATTTTTGTATTGAGGTCCATATCTCTCTTTAATTCTAATAATATTTGCTTTATATATGTGAGTGGTCCAGTTTGGGGTGAATATATATTTTAAATTATTATATCCTCTTGCTGAATTGATCCCTTTATCATAATATAATGACCTTCTCTGTTTCTTCTTAGAGTTTTTGTCTCGAAGTCTATTTTGTCTGATATAATTACTCCTGTGATTTTTTGGTTTTAATTGGCATGGAGTCTTTTCTCATCCTTTTACTTTCAGTCTATGTGTATCTATTGGTGAAGTGTGTTTCTCATAGGCAACAGATCATTGGGTTTTGTTTTTTCATCCATTCAACCACTCTATGTGTTTTATTGGAGAGTTTAATCCATTTACATTCAATGTTATTATTGATAAGTAGGAACTTATTCCTGCCACTTCCTTATCTTATTTTCTGGTTGTTTATTTGTTTTGCCTTCTCTTTCTTCTTTCCTTCCTTCTTATCTTCCTTTTACTGAAGGTAATTTTCTTTGGCAGTATAATTTCTTGCTTTTTTTGTATGTGTTTCCATTGTATTTTGCTCAATTTGAGGTTACCATGAAGCCTGAAAATACTACCTTATAACATATTATATAAACTGATTATAACTTAACACTGATCATAAACAAACACACAAAAAGAAAACTAATAAAAACCTTATTAACTGACTTTTTAAATTTTTGTTGTTTCCTTTATGTCTTATTGTACTGTGTCTTGAAAAGATGTTGTGGCTATTATTTGAATTGGTTTATTATTTAGGCTTTCTACTTAATATAAGAGTAGTTTACAAACCACAATTACAGTGATATAATATTCCATCTTTTTTTATGGGCTTACTATTCCAGTGAGTTTTGTATCTTCAGATGATGTAGTGCTGCTTGTTGATTTCCTTTTCTTTCAGATTAAAGAACACCTTTAGCATTCCTTGTAGGACAGGTCTGGTATTGATGAAATCCCTCAGCTTTTGTTGGGATAGTTTCACCGGATATACCATTTTAGGGAAAAATTATTTTTCCTTCAGCACTTTAAAATATATCAAGCCCTCTCTCCTTTCCTGAAAAGTTTCCATTGAAAAGTCTTCCAGACATAGCAAAGGTCCATTTTATATTTGTTTTTGTCTCTCTTGCTGCTTTTAGGTTCCCTAATTTATCCTTAACTTTTGGAAGTTTGATTATTGAATGCTTTTAGGTAGTCTTCTTTGGGACAAATATGCTTGGTGTACAATAACCTTCTTGTATTTGAATGCTGATAGCTTTCTCTAGGTTTAGGAAGTTATCTGATATTATCTCTTTAAATAAACTTTCTACCCCTTTTTCTTTCTCTACCTTCTCTTTAAGGCCAGTAACTCTTAGATTTGTCCTTTGCAGGATAGTTTGGCAATCTTGTAGTTGTGCCTCACTCTTTTTTATTCATTTTTCTTTTGTCTCCACTGACCATGTATTTTCAAATAATCTATCTTCTCAAATAGCTGGTGATGCCAGCCAGGTTTTGTGTGCTTCCCTTCAGAGGCAGGTTTGTACACTTCCTTTCAGAGCTGCAAGTACCCCAGGCCCCAAGTCTGTCCAGAAATGCTCACTAATTATTTCTTTTGCTTGTTCAGTTCTGCTCTTAAGAGGCTCTGATGCATTCTTCAGTATGTCAATTCTATTTTTATATCTAGAATTTCTGCTTGATTTTTTAATTATTTCCATATCATTGTTAAATTTATCTGATAGAATTCTGAATTTCTTCTCTGTGTTATTTGGAATTTCTTTGAGTTTCTTCAAAACAGCTATTTTGAATTCTCTGTCTGAAAGGTCACATATCTCTGTTTCTCCAGGATTGGTCCCTGGTGCCTTATTTAATTTGCTTAGTGAGGTCTTGTTTTCCTGAATAGTCCTGATGCTTGTAGGTGTTCGTCAGTGTCTGGGCATTGAACAGTTAGGTATTTATTGTAGTCTTCAAAGTCTGGACTTGTTTGTGGCCATACATCTTGGGAAGCTTTCCAGATACTCAAAGGGACTCAGGCCCCAAGTCCAATAACAATGTGGTTTTGCAGACTCATACAGATACTGCTTTGGTGGTCTTGGATAAGTTGCAGAAGAATTCTCTAAATTACCAGGCAGAGATGCTTGTTCTTTTCTTACTTTCTCCCAAAGGGAGTCTCTCCCTCTATGCCTTTGAGTTGCCTGGAACTGCGAGTGTGGTGATGCAAGCACCCCTGTGGCCACCACCACTGGAACTGTACTGGATCAGACCGGAAACCAGCACAGAACTGGGTCTTGCCCAAGGCTCACTGTAATCACTACTTGATTACTATCTATATTCACTCAAGGACCTATTGCTCTATGATCAGAAGGTGGTAAAGTCAGCCAGATTTATGTCCTTCCCTTTAGGGCTATAAGTTCCCCCAGGTCCCAGGTCCAGAGATGCTATTTGGGAGCTGGAGATTGCAGTCAAAAGCCTTAGAAATTTACCTGACATTTTATTCTATTACAGTTGAGCTGGCACTCAACCACAATACAAAGTCCTGCCTGCTCTTTCTACCCCTTTCTACAGGCAGAGAAGCCTCTCCCTGTGGCCTCCACCACTACTTGCCCATGGAGGGCTCTGCCAGGCTACCACTGATGTTCACTTTAAATCCCAAGGGCATTTCAGTCAGCTGTGATGAATGCTATCAGGCCTGGGACACACCTTTAGGGTAGTCGACTCCCCTCTGCCCCAGGGCAGATCTGAGAGCCTAGGCTTGTACTTGGGGACCCCAAAAGCCTGATTGTTGCTCTACCCCACTGCGGCCAAGCTGGTACCTAAGGTACAAGACAAAGTCTCCTTTACTTTTCCCTCTGCTTTTGTAAAACAGAAAGAGTCTCTCCCTGTAGCCAGAACAGCTGGGAATGTGCTGGGTCACTCATGAAGTCGTCCTGTCTCAGAGCCCAAGCCCCACAGCATACTTCCTGGGTATTGCTGCTGGTTATTCAGCAGCGAAGGACTCTTTAGTCAGCAAGTGATAAATCCTGCCAGAACTGGGTCTTTCCCTTCAAGGCAGCATGTTTCCTGTTCATCCAGAGTGTGTCTATAAATGTCATCCATGAGTGAGGGCCTGTCATGGGGGCCTCACAACTCTGCCCAGTAGCCTATCCTACTGTGGCTAAGTTGGTGCCTGAGATGCAAGACAAAGTCCTCTTTACTCTTTGCTCTGCCTTAAGCAGAAGGAAAGAATTACTCTAGTTGCTGCAAGGTGTACTGTCTGGGGTTGGGGGAGGATGGCACAAGCACTCCCTTAGCTGCCCCAGCTAGTGTCCCTCTAGATCACATGCCAGCCTAGTCCAGTGGCTCAAAGCCTAGCCGAGCACTACAAGTTGCCTAGGAATAGACTGCCTTTCAAGTTTACAAATTCCAACCATTGACATGAGAAATTCCCTTCTAGCTAGGGCTGGTCCAAATGCTCTCTCTATGAGCAAGTGCTGGCTGAGCTCAGCGTGGCTTTATTCTCCACTGTGAAAAGGCAGCACAGAATACAACGTAAAGTCCCCCAGTCATTGTGCTCTCCCTCACCCAAGAGCACAGGTTCTCTCTCTGTACAGTGCAGCCACTGCTGGAGGATAAGGAAATGGTGTCCGTGATTCAAGGCTGTCTCTCGTATGTACCACCTTCAATGTCTTTTTCAGTGATATGAAGTTAAAACTGCATACTGTGATTGGTCACCTGATTTTTGGTTCTTGTGATAGTGCTTTTCTGTGTGCAGATGGTTGTTAAAATGTGGTGTTCCTGTGGGGGAAACTAACAGTGCAGGCTTCTATTCTACCATCTTGCTCCACTCCCAGAAATGTCTAACTTTAAATGTCTTAGTTGCCACATTTTTCCAAAGTAAAACATACATGAAACTAATAATAAAACTACATTTTATTTGAACCAATATATCAAAAGTATTATCCTTTCAACTGGGAATAACTATTTGAAAAATTATTAATGCCATATTTTGCATTTGTTACTAAGCTTTGAATTCTGTTGTATCATATATATATATATATATATATATATATATATATATATATAAATATAAATATATATAAAACACATCTCATTTGAACTAGTCTTATTCCAAATGCTCAACAGACATATGTGGTTAGTAGCTACCCTATTGGACAGCAAAGCAGTAGATCAGGTTGGTCTTTCAGGTCAGTGTAAAGTTTGGAATTTAAATAGAGTGAAAATCTGTTGAGTGAGTTTCAGTGACAGGGTAATAACATATAAATTATCTACTGGTAATTTTATGGATTCTTTTTTATAAATTTCAAATATAAGAAAATCAGAGAATATTTGGTATGGTATATGAACCTAACATTGTTGCTCCTATATATAATCAATTATACTGTGCCACTTATTGGAAATAATAGAATGTATGTAGAAACTAACCAACTGTCACCACCCCACCACTGGCATTCTGGTTGAATCTACTATTGCCTCTAGTCTAAATCATAGAGGTGCCTCACTGCTGCCCTCTTGCCCCTCTGCCGTCTATTCTCAATACAATAGTCAGAATGATGTTATTAAGATCTAAATAAAAACCACCAATGACTCCCCATCTACCTCTCTGTGTGTCCCACTAAGGTCCTGCCTGCCCTGGCTTCCTGTTACATCCTTGACTTCAGCTCATATTGGTCCCTTGCTTGTTCTTCCTCCTTTCTGGTCTTGTTCTGAGAACACACCATGTATGCTTCTGTCTCAAAACATTACCCTTGTTCTCTCTTCCCCTAGATACACATGCAACTCTTGCCCTCACCTCCTTTTGTTCTTTGCTACAATGTCACATTTTCAGGCATGCCTTGCTGACCACCTTACTTAAAATTATACCCATATATCTAACCCCACTCCTGCTTTATTTTTCTGCATATAATTTATTATCATCTGAAATATTACATATTTTTAGTTTTTTATTTTGTTTAAGACTCTGCCCTCTCATAGAAATATAATCTCAATGAGGCCAGGGATATTTTTGAGTTCTTTTTATCTATGTAGAAATAAATATTTTTAAATAAGGTACTATTTTATCAATGTCTTTCATCCCCACTATGTTCTAAACCTCCATGAGGAAAGAGCCATGTGCTGTTTTGGCTCATAAATGTATTTCCAAGGAGCAGTGCTAAAAAATATGAATTTATTTTGTGGAAACTATAAATATGTATTAAATAAATACACTCATCCCTCTATACTAGGTAATACAAAGAAAACAATCATTATTTTATGATAGTTGAAAAGAATTGCACTATAAGAGCAACAGTTTTATAAACGGGAATTAAATAGGCTCTAGCACCTCAGAGGTGGTGGTAGTTCATTTATGTCAGCTGTTCATTGATTTTATTAGAAAGGAAGAGAAAGAGAAGATGGCTGAATGGGAACAGCTCCAATCAGCAGCTCCCAGTAAGACCGATGTAGAAGGCAAGTGATTTCTGCATTTACAACTGAGGTACCCAATTTAGCTCACTGGGACTGGATGGACAGTGGGTGCAGCCCATAGAGGGTGAGCCAAATCAGGGTGGGGCACTGCCTCACACAAAAAGGACAAAGGGTCAGGGGATTTCTCCCCACTAGCCAAGGGAAACTGTGAGAGACTGTACTGGGAAGAATGGTGCATTCCGTCTCAGATACTGTGCTTTTCCCATGGTCTTCACGACAGGAAGACTAAGAGATTCCCTCCGGTGCCTACAGCACCATGGCCCAGGGTTTCAAGCAAAAAACTTGGTGGCCATTTGGGCAGACACTGAGCTAATGGCAAGAGTTTTTTTTTTTCTCTCTCATACCCCAGTGCCACCCAGAAGGCCATCAAGACAGAACCCTTCACCCCTCTGGAAGGGGAGCTGAAGCCAGGGATCCAAGTCATCTGGCTTGGCAGTTTCCACCCCCATGAAGCACGGCAAGCTAGGATCCACTGGCTTCAAATTCTCGCTACCAGCACAGCAGTCTGAGGTCGACCTGGGACCATCAAGCTTGGTGGGGGGTGGGGTGTCCACCATTGCTTAGGCTTGAGTAGGCAGTTTTCCCCTCACAGTATAAACAAAGCCACCAGGAATTTCAAACTGGGCAGAGGCCACCACAGCTCAGCAAGGCCTCTGTGGCCAGACTATCTGTCTAGACTCCTCCTCTCCAGGCAGGGCATCTCTGAAAAAAAGGCAGCAGCTCCAGTCAGGAACATAACAGATAAACCTCCATCTCCCATCATCCTTATAGATAAAATCTGAGGGAAAGGGTAGCTGTGGGCAAAGCTTCAGCAGACTTAAACATCCCTGCCTGACATGTCTAAAGGGAGCTACAGATCTCCCATCACAGCGTTGGAGCTCTGATGAGGGACAGACTGCCTCCTCAACTGGCTCCTTGACCCCCAGACATCTCCATGTAGGGGCCAACAGACCCCTAATACAGGAGAACGCTGGCTAGAATCTGGTGGGTGCCCCTCTGGGACGAAGCTTCCAGAGGAAGGATCAGGCAGCAATCTTTGCTGTTCTGCAGCCTCCACTGGTGATACCCAGGTAATCAGGATCTGGAGTTGACCTCCAGCAAACTCCAGCAGACCTGCAGCAGAGAGGCCTGTTAGAAAGAAAACTAACAAACAGAAAGGAATAATATCCACATCAACAAAAACGACATCCACATCACCAACATCAAAGACCCAAGGTAGATAAATCCACAAAGATGGGGGAGAAACCAGCACAAAAAGGCTGAAAATTCCAAAAACCAGAACACCTCTTCTCCAAAGGACCACAACTGCTCACCAGCAAGGGAACAAAACTGGACGGAGAATGATTTGATGAATTTACAGAAGTAGGCTTCAGAAGGTGGGCAACAACAAACTCCTATGAGCTAAAGGAGCATTTTCTAACCCAATGCAAGGAATCTAAGAACCTGGAAAAAGGTTAAATGAATTGGTAACTA
Source organism: Cacajao melanocephalus (assembly GCA_963573385.1). Taxonomy (NCBI): domain Eukaryota; kingdom Metazoa; phylum Chordata; class Mammalia; order Primates; family Pitheciidae; genus Cacajao; species Cacajao melanocephalus. The sequence continues at coordinate 12,672 of CAUYLG010042296.1, forward strand.
GAATAACGAGTTTAGAGAAGAACATAAATGACCTGAAGGCGCTGAAAGACACAGCACAAGAACTTTGTGAAGCATACACAAGTATCAATAGCTGAATCAGTCAAGCGGAATAAAGGATATCAGACATTGAAGATCAACTCAACGAAATAAAGCAAGAAGACGAGATTAGAGAAAAAGAGAGTAAAAATAAATGAACAATGCCTCCAAGAAATATGGGACTATGTGAAAAGACCAAATCTACATTTGATTGCTGTACCTGAAAATGACAGGGAGAATGGAACCAATCTGGAAAACACTCTTCAGGATATTATCCAGGAGAACTTCCCCAACCTAGCAAGGCAGGCCAACATTCAAATTCAGGAAATACAGGGAACACCACAAAAATACTCCTCAAGAAGAGCAACCCCAAGACACATAATCATTAGATTCACCAAGATTAAAATAAAGGAAAAAAAGTTAAGGGAAGACAGAGAGAAAAGTTGGGTCACCCACAAAGGGAAACCCATCAGACTCACAGTGGATCTCTCTGCAGAAACCCTACAAGCCAGTAGAGAGTAGGGGCCAATATTCAACATTCTTTAAAAAAAGAATTTTCAACCCAGAATTTCATATCCAGCCAAACTAAGCTTCATGAGCAAAGGAGAAATAAAATCCTTTACAGATAAGCAAATGCTGAGAAATTTTGTCACCACTAGGCCTGCCATACAAGAGCTCCTGAAAGAAGCACTAAACATAGAGAGAAACAACCAGTACCAGCCACTGCAAAAACATACCAAATTGTAAAGGCCACCAACGCTATGAAGAAACTGCATCAACTAACAGGCAAAATAACCAGCTAGCATCATAATGACAAAATCAAATTTACACATAACAATAATAACCTTAAATGTAAATGGGCTAAACGCCCCAAATAAAAGGTACAGACTGGCAAATTGGATAAAGCGTCAAGACCCATTGGTGTGCTGTGTTCAGGAGACTCATCTCACATGCAAAGACACACATAGGCTCAAAATAAAGGGATGAATTAATATTTACCAAGCAAATGGAAAGCAAAAAAGAAGCAGGGGTTGCAATCCTAGTCTCTGATAAAGCAGACTTTAAACCAACAAAGATCAAAAGAGACAAAAGAGGGCATTACATAACGGTAAAGGGATCAATGCAACAAGAAAAGCTGACTATCCTAAACATATATGCATGCAATACAGCAACACCCCAGATTTGTAAAGCAAGTTCTTAGAGACCTATAAAGAGACTTAAAATCCCACACAATAATAATGGGAGACTTTAACACCCCACTGTTAACATCAGACAGATCAACAAGACAGAAAATTAACAAGGATATCCAGGAGTTGAACTCAGTTCCAGACCAAGCAGACCTAATAGACATCTACAGAACTCTCAACCACAAATAAACAGAATATACATTCTTCTCAGCTCCACATCATGCTTATTCTAAAATAGACCACATAATTGGAAGTAAAACACTCCTCAGCAAATGCAAAAGAACAGAAATCATAACAAGCAGTCTCTCAGACCCCATTGCAACCAAATTAGAACTCAGGATTAAAAATTCACTCAAAACCACACAACTACATGGAAAATGAACAACCTGCTCCTGAATGACTACTGGGTAAATAATGAAATTAAGAAAGAAACAAAGATGTTCTTTGAAACCAGTGAGAACAAAGACACAATATACCAGATTCTCTGGGACACATTTAAAGCAGTGTGTGGACAGAAATTTATAGCACTAAATATCCACAAGGGAAAGCAGGAAAGACCTAAAATCAACACCCTAACATCACAATTAAAAGAACTAGAGAAGCAAGAGCAAACAAATTCAAAAGCTAGCAGAAGACAAAAACTAGCTAAAATCAGAGCAGAACTGAAGGAGATAGAGACGCAAAAAACCCTTCAAAAAATCAATGAATCCAGGAGCTGGTTTTTTGGAAAGATCAACAAAATAGATAGACCACTAGCCAGACTAAGAAAGAAGAAAAGAGAGAAGAATCAAATAGATACAATAAAAAATAATAAAGGGGATATTACCACCAATTCAAACAGAATTACAAACTACCACCGGAGAATACTATAAGCACCTCTGCACAAATAAACTAGAAAATCTAGAAGAAGTGGATAAATTCCTGGACACATACACATCCCAAGACTGAACCAGGAAGAAGTCAAATACCTGAAGAGAAAAATAAAAGTTCTGAAATTGAGGCAGCAATTAACAGCCTACCAACCAAAAAAAGTTTAGGACCAGATGGATTCACAGCCAAATTCTACCAAAGGTACAAAGAGGAACTGGTATCATTCCTTCTGAAACTATTCCAAACAATACAAAAAGAGGGAATCTTCCCTAACTCATGTTATGAGGCCAGCATCATCCTGATACCAAAACCTGGCACACACAAAACCAAAAAAGAAAACTTCAGGCCAATATCCCTGATGAACATTGATACAAAAATCCTCAATAAAATATTGGCGAACTGAATCCAGCAGCACATCAAAAAGCTTATCCACCATGATCAAGTTGGTTTCATCCCTGGTACACAAGGCTGGTTCAACATAAACAAATCAATAAATGTAATTCATCACTTAAACAGAACCGAAGACAAAAACCACATGATTATCTCAATAGATGCAGAAAAGGTCTTTACCAAAATTCAACACTCCTTCATGCTAAAAACTGTCAATAAACTAGGTATTAATGGAACATATCTCAATATAATAAGAGCCATTTATAACCAACCCATAGCCAATATCATACTGAATGGACAAACCTGGAAGTATTCCCTTTGAAAACTAGCACGAGACAAGGATGCCCTCTCTCACCACTCCTATTCAACATGGTATTAGGAGTTCTGGCCAGGACAATCAGGCAAGAGAAAGAAATAAGGAGTATTCAGTAAGGAAAAGAGGAAGTCAAATTGTCTCTGTTTGCAGATGACATGATTGTATATTTAGAAAACCTCATTGTCTCAGCCCAAAATTTTCTTAAGCTGATAAGCAACTTCAGCAAAGTCTTAGGATACAAAATCAATGTGCACAAATCACAAGCATTCCTATACACTACTAACAGACAGAGAGTCAAATCATGAGTGAACTCCCATTCACAGTTGCTACAAAAAAGAATAAAATACCTAAAAGTACAATTTACAAGGGATGTGAAAGACCTCTTCAAAAAGAACTACAAACCACTGCTCAAGGAAATGAGACAAAACACAAACAAATGCAAAAACATTCCATGCTCATGGATAGGAAGAATCAGTATCATAAAAATAGCCATACTGTCCAAAGTAATTTATAGATTCTATGCAATCTCCATCAAGGTACCGATGACTTTCTTCAAAAAATTGGAAAAAACTACCTTAAATTTCATATGGAACCAAAAAGGAGCCTGCATAGCCAAAACAATTCTAAGCAAAAGCAGCAAAGCTGGAGGCATCATGCTACCTGACTTCAAACTATGCTATAAAGCTAAAGTAACAAAAACAGCATGTTGCTGGTACCAAAACAGATATATAGGCCAATGGAACAGAACACAGGCCTCAGAGATAACACCACACATCTACAATCATCTGATCTTTGACAAACTTGACAAAAGCAAGCGCTGAGGAAAGCATTCCCTATGGAATAAATGATGTTGGGAAAACTGGCTAGTCATATGCAGAAAGCTGAAATGGATACCTTCCTTATACCTTATACAAAAATTAACTCAAGATGGATTAAAGACTTAAACGTAAGACCTAAAACAATAAAAACCCTAGAAGAAAACCTAAGCATATGCATGGGTGAAGACTTCATGACTAAAACACCAAAAGCAAGAGCAACAAAAGCCAAAATAGACAAATGGGATATAATTAAACTAAAGCACTCTGCACAGCAAAAGAAATTATCACAAGAGTGAACAGGCAACCTACAGAACGGGAGAAAATTTTTGCAATCTATCCATCTGACAAAAGGCTAATATCGAGAATCTACAAAGAACTTAAACAAATTTACAAGAAAGAAACAGATTCATCAAAAAGTGGGTGAAGGATATAAGACATTTATGCAGACAACAAACATATTAAAAAAAGCTCACCATCACTGGTCATTAGAGAAATGCAAATCAAAACCACATTGAGATACTATCCCAAGCCAGTTAGAATGATGATCATTAAAAAGTCAGGAACCAACAGATGCTGGAGAGAATGTGGAGAAATAGGAACACTTTTACACTGTTCAAGGGAGTGTAAATTAGTTCGAACATTGTGAAAGACAGTGTGGTGATTCCTCAAGGATCTAGAACTAGAAATACCATTTGACACAGCAATTCCATTACTGGGTATATACCCAAAGGATTATAAATCAATCTAATGTAAGGACACATGCACACGTATATTTATTGCGGCAGTGTTCACAATAGGAAAGACATGGAACCAACCCAAATGCTCATCAATGATAGACTGGATAAAGAAAATGTGGCACATAGACACCATGGAATACTATGCAGCCATAAAAAAGGATGAGTTCATGTCCTTTGCAGGGACGTGGATGAAGCCGGAAACCATCATTCTCAGCAAACTTACACAAGAGCAGAAAACCAAACACCGCATGTTCTCACTCATAAGTGGGAGCTGAACAGTGAAAACACATGGACACAGGGAGGGAAACATCACACACCAGAGCCTCTCAGGGGCTGGGGGGCTAGGGGAGGCATAGCTTTAGGAGAAATACCTAATGTAGATGATGAGTTGATGGGTGCAGCAAACCACCATGGTACATGTATATCTAAGTAACAAACCTGCACATTATGCATATGTACCCCCAAACTTAAAGTATAATTTAAAAAAAAAAAAAAGCAAAAGGAAGAGAAAGAATCTGGAAAATATTAAGGTAGATTTTATTTTTCTACAATTTTGGCAGCCCTATTTCAAGCATATGAAAATGAAGGTAGTATCATAGATCAACATCACTCACTCAGATGAAAAGAATTTATTATGAAACAGAAAAAAGTGAATACCCCAGGTAAAAATACCCAAATGACTAGTAACTATTTTTGTCTAGATAAGTGAATGTTTTTCTTAAAACTGAGGCTATTATTATACTTTCTTTTCTATTTTTACCTAAATCTGTTGTATCTATGTTTAACTTGTTTAAAATACAGTCAAAGTCATCTTCTAAGGAGATTCAAGTTTGTATACGTTTCATGACACTTTGTCACACAACGAATTTTTCAGGAGAACTGAAAACAATCAAACATTTAATAATATGCCCTGTTTCTCTGCCAATGGCATTAGGACATACATATTGGGTAATTTTTTCCAAGTGTGGGAAGGGATTTGCACTTTTCCACTCACATTGCACTTTGCTTTCAGCTAATATGCATTAGTAAGGAGATTGGCTGAGGTTAAAAGTGCAAGCATGACTAATAAACTGGCCCACACAGGAACTGAATTCATGAACGTGACTTCATTCATATGGTACATGAATCACCCAAATTAAACAACCACAGTTAATTAAAGGCCTACATGTCTCTAACACTTGCACACCTCTAACTTAACAAATCAATCCATTCATTGTCTGCATCACTGAAACACTTTCAGTTACAGATCTGTTTAATTAACAGACAACACCATAAAAGAGCCATAAAAATTATATCATGTAGTGTTTCTATTTACTCAGCATAACAGAAGCATGCAAAGGAAATACTTACCTTCCCGAATTGACAATTTCATGAATGACCGAACAGCAAAATTAATGCAAAGAGCAGCATGATCTGAATGGCTTGAAGGAGAAGCGTAGTGTAATAGAAAAGCAAACTGGGTTTCAGACCCTGAGGGTTCAGCTACTGGCTTTGCCTCTCACTACCATGTGACCCCTGGGCCACTTGGCTTCTGTCAGCCATAATATCCTTATCAAACAAAGTAGAGTAATGATATTACCATGAAAATTAAATGGCCTTACGGATGTTAAGTGCCTGGTATATAGTAGTCACTCAATACGTTTTATTACTATAGACATATTACTCTGGTAGCTGATTTGAATACAGATTAAAAGAGATCAGGATTGGAGGAAGAGGAACTAGTAAGAAGGTTGTTGTAATAATCCCGGACTGTAAAGATGACAGACCCTCCTCCCCACCCCCTCCAAAAAAAACCACAGATTTGAGAGACATTAAGAGACAGAATTGACTGGCATGTGGTAACAGGTGTGCTGGGGGTAGCGAAACGCAGGGAAAAATCTAAAGTGGCTTTCATGACAAGGATATTCTATAGATTTCTGGAAGATAAGGTGACAAAGGCAGTAAAAGTTACATGAAGTATCGTATTTATGTTAAAACCCACTGTTCCCAGACTCTGGGCTCTGAGTCTCTGGGAAGTAGATTTATCCTAAGAAATATGTAAATCTATATGAACTCCAACCTACACCTGTAAATAAAATCGATACAATTCACCTCGCATATTTTGCCACTTTCTTTCTAATTCATGTCAATGCTGCACTGATTAATAAATCACAAATTCTTACACAGAAATTTCTAAACTGTGGCCTTTTATTATTACTTATATTTTTAATTGCCAAATATTCTAAGTCATGTTTTGTCAGATGGTCTAGAATACAACTCTCTTTTATATTTTTTTTAAGAAGTGTCCTTATTCTAGAAAATGATGATAATTAGTGCGTACCCAGTTCTTGACAAATACTTTCTAATTTTAGAATTTGTTCTGATTATTTGAGGTTTAATAAATACAGCCATAATGGAGAATTGAGAGGGATGCCATGGAATATTCTGCTGCATCTAAACAATGTCATGATTGTTTGGTAATTGTTTTTCTTTGCAGCAATTATTTTAGTTGCTGTGGATGTTCCCATAAATATTTGTACACAGCTGGACATAATTCTGCAGTGCTTATTTCCCTGTTAAAAAACCCCTACTCCACCCAAAGAACTTCCAACAAATACTTGAGTAGAGATTCTTCCAGGTAATTGCAATAGAATCTGTATTCCCCTGTGAAAGGACTTAGCTTGAGGAGTTAAGAGGAAACTAACATTAATCTGGAAACAGAGAGAAATGCTAAATAGAGAGATGAGTTGTAAACACTGCCTGCATGCCATTTTGACACACCCGAGACATTAGTCATTGGGTCTGCATTTTCAGTTAGGTTGTACATAGCAAAGAAAAGTTGGTATTATTCAAGTCAACAAGGACATGGGGAAATAATTGCTACTGGCTCATCTTTCACCACCAACCCATTTCACAGCCTATTTAATAGCTCTTCAAAAATTAATTAAGAAAAAATATTCAACAATTACTTTAATGGGATGATAGTTTTATTCTTTCCTGGAAGCTCAAGACAATAATATTTTCTAGCCTAGGTAAGTCCATTGGACTGTGTATTTCCCTTCCCCACTCACTCCATCACCACCATCACCCCCCCACCACACACACACACACACACACACACACACACAGAGGCACCACACTCTCTTTTTTGCTTAGAAATATGTTGGTGCAGTTTAATATTTTAAGGCATCTTTTTTTCACATGATATACATTTTCAGCTCTATAGCTATGCTTTTCAAAACCAACATCAGTGTTTTCAATGCTGTGGCTTTGTGCTCTTGGTGAAAATAAATAGTAGAGATGAAAATGAGACAAGGTCTGACTATCCCACCAGAGGCATAAGAAATAGCAGAGGCCCAAAGTATAGCAGAAATCTTAGAGGTTTCAGAGTTATAAGGCCAGGCTTAAATGCAGCTATACCACAACAGCTGCCTAATCTGAGGCCAGTCATGTCGGTAATCTGGGCCTCTGATTACTCACACAAAATGAAAGGCTAACATTAGATGATATCTATGGTCTCTTGCAGCTATTGCATTGACTACGTTTCTGAGTTGTCTGCCCATTCACTGAAGGTCCTGCACCTTTGTATTTTCCCAAACAAGAGACAGCCAGGCTCAGTACCATCCTGGTCCTAAGAAACTGCCTAGATATTACTTTAAAAACACACGTTTAGGCAAAAGATAAAAATTTTAAAATAAAAAGTAAAATAAAAATACATGTTTAGATCCTCTTGCATCTGCCTTACCATATGATGAGAACCTAATTCAAACATTTATTTTGGCAAACTACTATATATAAAAAATGCATAAGAAATTGTGAGTAGAATAAAGCTATATATGTATGCCATGTCAAAAACCCTGATTGACTCAACAAAACCAGTGCAATGCCTGAAATATTTATTGAAGGGAAAATTGGAATAAATGACTCATTAAGTCAAAAGTACTAGAGAGTTTAAACCACAGCAGTTACCAAAGTGTGTTCCACAAGATGTTAAATGTGTTCCCACGTCCCTGTTTGAAACAAAAGGGAAAGGGTAGTTTTGTGGTAAAATTCATTTGGAAATGGGTCAGTTAAATAAGCAAAAAATTTTTGCTTCAGGGCCTCTGAGAACAAAGTATAAACCAAGCTCACTGACCATGGAATCCTTCTTTCTCAGCATACCTTATGGGGATCCCTTTAAAAGAAAAGCCCCATAGTGTTTACTGTCTGAGATAAATTGGAGAAACAAATATATCGAAAAAACATATCAACTTGCTCTTTGATATGTGCTAATAAATTGGCATATCATCTTTAAGAGATACAATCAAATATGACATCTGCTTTAGATTTTATTTAGCCAATAATGTTTTTTTTCAAAATGACATTTGTCAAATGTCTAAATGACTCTCAAAATCCCTCTAATTATATTCCAACACAAGTATGTTATGTGTACCTTTTGAAAGCGGGCTTTGATATTTATGAACTGATGAGGTGAATAGAAATAGAAGAAAACGATTTTTTTAAGTGATCTATGTTTGTCTTCCATGGAACTTTTTTCCATCTTTTCAAAAAGAATTTCCTTGGCCAATTCTGGCATCTCTCGGGAAACTACAAGCCAGGCTAAACCAGGAGCCTGCTATAACACTTCATTCTTATGCATCATTTAAAAGGCATGCACTCTTTGTGTGATTCCAATAATACTAGACATACTGAGAATGGGGATTATGTGAGGACCCCATAAATAATGCTTCATCTCATCATTTAGGCTTGATAAACAAAGGAACCCTATGAAAGAGAGAAGTTATGTTTTAGAATGAGTATCCCAATTTTCCAATAAGTTGAAGAAAACTTCAAGCCTACAATCACAAAGGCAAGAAAAAGTCTATAAAATAACACCCTTACTTTAAAGAAAATTGAGATTATTTTGCGGAGGTGATATCTGGGAAGGCTATGATCTGTTAGTATATGAAGTACTTCTTTGTAAATGAGAGAGACCTCTAAGACCCCAACTAAAGGGAAAGCCTCGAAGTTAGCATGATATAGATTTTATTAGGGGTATTTTGGGGTACAGTGTATCAGTTTAAGCCTAAAGAACCTGTGACTGGTAGGGCTATAACATGGTCCTGCCAGGGAGTATTAGAAAAGAGACTGAAACTCCTCCTGGGTAAAACTACAGCAAAAAGGAATTGAGACACACAGGTTTGGTTCAAGGACTATAAAATCAAAGGTAAGACATAATTATGGGGCAGTACAATGTCAGTTACTCATATTCCCCTTACTTCAGAGCTTGCAGATTCATGGCCAAGTACCAGAATGTGGACACATTGACTAAAGAACAAGTAAAACTAAGAGATACCAGGACAGAGATACAGAACACAAGACAACTACAGCACTGGGACTAACCTCATCCCCCACAGCAAGAGATATTGGTGACTAATGCTAAGACGTCATTGACACATTTGGCAATCAGCACTAGCAGCCTGGGAACAGACACTGTTCCTTCTAGAATCATCTCCATAGGGTGGCATTGGTAACGAAGCTGCTGTTTTTTTATACCAGAAGGCAGGAGACATATTACATTGGGTTAGGGTAAGAGAGAAATAAAATCGAGCATAGGATGCCACTGGGTAGTTAAAAGGCTAAATTTTTTTATTGTAGATGACATATATCTTAGGAATGCTATAATTATTTAATAAAAATGTAAGGGTAATCCAGAGTTCTCACATGGTGAATAGGAGCAGGGCCAGAGAAATACCAGTTTGCAGCAATCATAATGTTCTATTTTTATCCCCATGCTGGTGTAGCCTGAGAATCAAGAATTACATAAGAAGGATTGCATAATATTGAAACTGCTTGTATTGGAATGAACTGCTGGCTGGCCATGGTAGTCTTTATAAACAATGGAAAATCTCATTCAATCAAATTGGTTTAGGTTTGGTCCATTTTAAGAAGCTGTGAATTTGATACCTGTCAAGGTCATCTCCCTAATCACCATGAATGTCCTCAAGAATACTCCATTATTTTCATCTGATTTCCAAAGATCAGAGCATTGGTTTATTCATAGTTAAGATTTATTATTTCCAAGCTGTGTATTCTAGAATACTATTTTAAAAATCATTCAAAACAACCCTAATGATCATCTACTGTATTTTTAACGCCAACAAATAATTTTCATAAAGATGGTCCGTATTTGTATAACATGCCAGGTTTTTTCAGTCTCTCCATTTGATGATGGGACCCTATAAGAAGAGCAGATGAGAAAAACAAATTGCTGAGCTGGCCAAGGATAAGCAATACTGAATGATAAAGTTGGGTCTACAACCGACATGCTGGGCCACTACTTCAAGCCAACTCACTGACCCACACACCACACCACCTTCTCTTCAGCACTTTCTCCCAACCCTTGAATCGCTTCAACAAACTTGAATGTTATCCATACTCACAAAACCAAACCACCTAAAACAATGGACTTCTTTAAACTGCGTTACCAAGAAGCACTAGACAGTTAAATCCTAAAGGTTTAATTCTTTTAAAGTCAAATGTGCTTTTGGACTTTGAGTTTTCAAACTTTGCTTTTTTAGTGTCTATAATGAAATGAATGCCAACATTGGTTTATTTGTTTCTCTTCTGGATGTTCCTACAAAACACTCGGTGGAGCTTGTTCTTCTCCAAGCTGTAACGCTGTTCTTTCCACAGCATAATCCAGCCACCCAGCCAGAAGACAGAAAAAGTGTCCCACATAGAGTTTTTGTTAGCCTGTGAATTTATGCCTCTGACTCAAAGAATAACCACATTATGCTAAAAATTTTCTACAGAGTAGAAATAGATAATAGAGAGAAAAAGGACTTTTATAACAGAAATATTGCTTCTTCCTAGAGAAGGCAAATATTATAGTTATTTCTACTGTTGATCAGTCATACAGACACACACAAATGTGTCCAATCTACTTCCTCATAAAATAATTTTATTAGTCTCAAAGGACTCTTCATATGACTTGTTTTCAATAATCAACTGAAAAAACTAAATCTAATATAATTCTACCTAATATTAGAAATTACAAGAGTGATGAGAATGCCCACTATGCTATGATATCTGGAAATTCCCAGTTCGTGTTATATTTCATTAGTGTAATAATTTATAGAACCCCTCAACACAAAAGAAACTACATGCATGTTATTGTTTAAACTGTCTTCTCTTTAACAATGAAATATGCTATAAATGCTTCTTTTTCTTGATATCCTTTAGCAGAGGAATAAAATGATTCATATTAAACTCATGTGAGCTTTGTATCATTACTTATTTTTATTTTTTGCTTCTTCACTTCCCTTGTGGCTATACTTTAATATACCTTTATTGAATTTAGGGGACTTTTGGAAACAAGGTATGATACATCCAAGGAAACCTTATACTGAACTCATCTGAAGAATGCAAAAAATTACATTCTTAAAGCTTTGCAAAGAATGCTGTAAATCATACATAAGTCTTTGGCCACCATTATATTTCTATTTGACAAAATTGTCTAAACCCAAATACCCAGGATAATGAGAAGCTCCTCTGACCTGTAATCTTCAAAAGACATTCTACATGAGAATATAAACACATATTATGTATATTTGCTAAACATGTATACATAGATACTTGCATGTATGCGTATATTTAAAATGTTATTTTCAGAGTGACCATCTCTGCAATATTCCTGATCATGTAGAAAATACAAATTGATTTTGAATGTAGTAAAAACCCCATTATAGTGTAAAAAATTTCTTGAAAGATTTCAGGTAACATCAAACAGAGCAGAAATTTATTAAAATAATTTGCCTAAGCAACAGTTAGAAAGTTAAATTTTTTATTCATTCAAAATCCTTTGCCTTACTTCCTAAGCCAGCTAGCGTTTTGAAAGCCTAGAATTTTAGTCCTAGATTTTGAACTAGCAGGTTTTAAGGTTTCTACTCAAAATCACGGAAAGAAATCCTGCAGGTAGAATCTTTTAGAACTGGCTTCACAGACACATAGTAATTATACAGCAGATATCTACCTAGGGATTAAAGAGAACGTATTTTAAAAATACAGTCTAGCTTTAGACAGCAACCATTAAGGAAGATCCGCAAGCAGAAACAGAAAAACTTAAATATCTCTTTTGCTCCCTCTGCTGGTTGGTTTCCTAGAATGAAAAGTGGGTGCTTTGAACACTCCTTTTTGCCAGCCTCAAAAATCCTAATACATTTTAATTTTCCCAGACTTTCAGAACTTGGGTGTCAGGACTTTATTTGATTAATGCTAATTGATCATACTTAGTTGTTGGATCTCTGCTTGTTTGAAATACAAATGACTAGATAGGAGAATATGAATATGGAAAGTCCATTAGATTAACAGTCCAGCAGTTATTGAGCATGACCCAAAAGGGAACATATGACATCCTCGTCTTAAAGTAATATGATCTCAAGGACGAAAAAGACACATTTATATAATATTACCCATGAATGAGGCAGTATGTAATTTAGGACTAAATTGAATGGTATCAACTGCATGTTCAAAGATTTGAAAAATTTCATAAACAAGAGGCAGGAGTTGGGCTGAAACTCAAAAATGACTGTTACAGAACTCAGACTCAAAGGTACTAGGAGTAGTTGTTGCAGGAGCAAATACAGTATCATCAGTAATATGCTGATTTAAAATACAGAATATTGTGTTTTAAAAACCACTGTAATTGTGGAGTGTAAGTGACTTGTGTCTTGAGCAAAAACACTAAAAGATGAGCCAATCAAAAATAATAACTACAACAGCTTTTCAAGACAGAGACAGCACAATCAGATATAAATAGACAGATCAAAAAGTTAAAAGGGAGAGGGACAAAATTAAAGTATAGCATTGTTATTCATTTTCTCTTTGATTTTTGTTCATCTGCTTGTTTCTTTATATGCAATCAGTGTTAAGTTGTCATCAGTTTAAAATAGTGAGTTATGAGATATTATTTTCAAGCCTCATGATAATCTCAAGTGAAAAAACATACGGCAGATACACACACACAAACATAACATCAGAGAAAACCACCTTCACTAAAAGGAAGGCAGGAAGGAGGGAAAAAGAAAAAGAAAGTCCACAAAACAACTGGGAAACAACAAATAACAAAAGTCCTAACTTAGCAATAATAACATTGAACGTAAATGGACTAAACTCACCAATAAAGAGACCGAGTGGCTAAATTGTTTTTTTTTTCTAAAGACCTAGTGATCTGTTGATTGCAAGAAACACATTTCACCTATAAATACAAACAGACTGAAAATAAATGGATAGAAAAAAAGATTCCACACCAATGGAAACCAGAAAAAGAGCAGGAGTAGCTATGCTTACATCAGACAAAATTGGTTTTAAGACAAAAACTACAAAAAGAGAAAATGAAGGTCATTATATAATGACAAAGTGATCAATTCAGTAAGAAGATATAATAATTTTAAATATTAATGCAGCCAACACTAGAGCACCCAGATATATAAAGCAAGTGTTATTAAAGATAAAGAGAGACATAGGCCAAAATAATAGCTAGAGACTTCAATAGCCCTCTTTCAGCATTGGACAGACCTCCCAGACAGAAAATCACAAAGAAACATGGGACTTAATCTGCACTATAGACCAAATGAACCTAATAGATACTTACAGAACATTTCATCCAACAGCTTCAGAATACATATTCTTCTCCTCAGCACATGGATTGTTCTCAAGGATAGACCATATGTTAGGTCACAAAACAAGTTTTAAGTCATTCCAAAAAACTGAAATTATATCAAGTGTCTTCTCTTTTCAAAATGGAATAAAATGAGAAATGAGTAACAAGAGGAATTTTGGAAACTATACAACACATGGAAATTAAACAATATGCTCCTGAATGACTATTGAGTAAATGAATTAATTCAGAAGGAAATTGAAAAATGTCTTGGAACAAATGAAAATAGGAACACAACATATCAAAACCTGTGGGATAAGGGAGAGTTTATAGCTATAAGCACCTACATCAAAAAAGTAGAAAAACATCAAATAAATTATCTAATGATGCACCTTAACCAGAAAAGAACAAACTAAACACAAAATTAGTAAAAGAAAAGCAATAATAAAGAGCAGAGCAGAAATAAATGAAATTGAAAAGAAAACAATACAAAACATAAAAGAAGCAACAAAAATGTTTTTTGCAAAGTTAAAGTCAACAAGCCTTTGGTCAAACCAATGAAGAAAAAGCGAGAAGATCTAAACAAATAAATCAGAGATGAATAGGGAGACATTACAAGTGACACCACAGAAATTCAAAGGATCATTAGTGTCAACTATTAACAACTGTATCCCAATAAACTGAAAGCCTAGCAGAAACAGACAAATTCCTAGACACATAAAACCTGCTAAGATTGAACCATGAAAAAAAAATCCAAAACCTGAACAGACTAATAACAAGTAATGAGACTGAAGTAGTAAAAAGTATCCCAGCAGAGAAAAGCTCAGGATCCAAGGGTTTCACTGCTGAATTTTACCAAACATTAAAATAAGAATTAATACCAGTACTACTCAAATTATTTCAAAAAATAGAGGAGGAGGGAATATTTTCAAACTCATTCTATGAGGCCAGTATTACCCTGATAGCAAAACCAACAGAGACTAATTTTTAAAAGACAACTACAGGCAAGTATACCTGATGAACATTTAAGCAAAAATTCTCAACAAAATACTAGCAAACCTAATTTAACAACACATTTATAAAACAGTTAATTGTAAACAAGTAGGATTTATCCCAAGGATGCAAGGATGGTACAGCATATGCAGGTCAATCAATGTGATACATTGTATTAACAGAATGAAGGACAAAACCCATATGATCATTTCAATTAATGCTGAAGCATTTGCTAAAGTTCAACACACCTTCATGACCATCAAAAACTGTGTATAGAACAAACATACCTCAACACAATAGAAGCCATATTTAACAGACCCACAGACAGTATCATACTGAATGGAAAAAAAAATAACTGAAAACCTTTCCTCTAAGATCTGAAACATGAAAAGAATGCCCACTTTCACCACTGTTATTCAACATAGTACTGAAAGCCCTAGCTAGAGCAATTAGACAAGAGAAAGAAACAAAAGGCAATCAGGTTAAAAAGAAAGAAATAAAATTATCCTTGTTTGCAGATGATATCATATTTGTAAAAACCTAAAGACCCCACCACAAAGAAAACTATTAGAACAAATAAACAAACTCAGTAAGTTGAAGGATACAAAATCAGTATCTAAAAATCAGTAGCATTTCTATGTGATAACAGCAAACCATCTAAAAAAGAAATCAAGAAATTAATCCCAATTACAATAGCTAAAAATAAAATAAAATACTTAGGAATTAATTGTATTAAAGAAATAAAAGATTTCTATAAGGAAAACTATAAGATGCTGATGAAATAAACTGAAAAGGACACCAAAAAAATGAAAAAATATTCATTCCATGTTCATGAATTGGAAGAATTAATATTGTTAAAATGTCTCTACTACTAAAACAATCCACAGATTAAATGCAATCTCTACCAAATATCAATGACATTCTTCACATAAATAGAAAAAAAAAATCCTTAAATTTACATGGAGCCACAAAAGACCCAGAATAGTCAAAGCTGACCTGAGAAGAAAAAACAAAACTGGAGGTATCATATTACCTGACTTCAAATTATACTACAGAGCTATAGTAAACAAAACAACATGGTACTCACATGAAAACAGACACAGTGACCAATGGAACAAAACAGTGAACCCAGAAACAAATCCATACATCTACAGTGAACTCAGTTTCAACAAAGATGCCAAGAATGTACACTGGGGAAATGTCAGTGTCTTCAATAAATGGTGCGATGGCGCTGGGAAAACTGGATATCCATATGCAGAATAATGAAACTATACTCCTATCTCTTGTCATAGACAAAGATCAAGTCCAAATGGATTAAAGACATGTATAACACCTTAGCTTATGAAACTCTCAAAAAAAAATTGGGAAACTCTACAGGACATTGGACTGGACAAAGATTCTTGAATAATACACCACAAGCACAAGCATAAATGGACAAATGGGATCGCATCAAGTTAAAAAGTGTCTTCACAGCAAAGGATACAATCAACTAAGTGAAGAGATAACCCACAGAATGGGATAAAATATTTGCAAACTACCCATCTGACAGGGATTAATCACCAGAATACATAAGGAGCTCAAACAACTCTTTAGGAAAAAGATCTAATAAAAAACTAATTAAAATGAGCAAATGATTTGAACAGACACCTCTCAAAGAAGGCATACAAATAGTAAGAAGTTATATGAAAAGGTGCTCAACATCATTGATCATCAGAGAAATGCAAATCAAAACTACAATGTGATATCTTACCCCTGTTAAAATGACTTTTATTCAAAAGACAGATAATAACAAATACTGGCAAATATGTAAAGAAAAGAGAATCCTCTTGTACTGTTGGTTGGAATATAAATTAGTACAACCACTATAAAGAACAGTTTGAAGGTTGTTCCAAAAACTAAAAATAGAGCTACTGTATGATTCAGCAATCCCACTGCTAGGTATATACCCAAAGAAGGGAAATCAGTATATCAAAAAGATATCTGCACTCCCCAGTTAATTGCAGCACTATTCACAATTGCCAAGATTTAAAAGCAACTTAAGTGTCCATGAACAGGCGAATGGATAAAGAAAATGTGGCACATATACACAATGGAATGCTATTCAAACATAAAAAGAATGAGATCCTGTCATTTGCAACAACACGGGTGGAACTGGAGGTCTCTAAGTTAAATATAATAAGCAAGGCATGGAAAGGCAAACTTTGCATGTTTTCACTTATGTGTGGGAGCTGAAAGCTAAACAAGTGGACTAATGAAGACAGAGAGTAGAAGGATTGTTATCAGAGGCTGGGAAGAGTCCTAAGGGAATGGGGAAGGTGAGATGGTTAATCAGTACCGAAATATGTGTAGATAGAATGAATAAAATCCAGTATTTCGTAGCACGACAGGATGACTACAGTCAACAATAATTTATTGTACATTGTAAAATAACTAAAAGAATATAACTGTATTGTTCATAACACCAAATAAGGGGTACATTCTTGAAATGATGAATACCCCATTTACTTTTATGTGATTATTACTCATTGTATGCCTGTATCAAAATATTTCATCTATCTTATAAATATATATTCCTACTATGTACCCACAATTGAAAATGAATAAAAGTTGTCAGCCAACTATTTTAAAATAAAATAAAGAATCTGCTTTTTGACTTCCCCCCACAACACCACATTCTTCTCATACATACAACTTAAAAACAAAGCAATAGCAATGACAGCTTACTCAAACTTGACATAATGAAATTATCTATATTCCAAATGAAAATATGTGAATCCTCTTCTCCAAAGTGAATATCCACATTCAGTCACCACAGTTATCTCTGAGAGATACTCAGTCCTTTTACATTTAGTTCCATCACAAGCTACTTTTGATATCCTGCAATTTATGGATCAAATAAAGATAATAACCAGTAATATATTCTCTCTAAAATACTAAAGGAAGAATAGAAGATAGACATACTAGAGATTACTATGGGGCCATTCTCAATAAAGCAAATCTTTCCCTTTATTTAAGGAGCTCTGAGTCTATTATTTGATATAGGTCAGACAAGTTGAGAGGGAACATGAATTTCCAACCTGGTGGCTCCCCCGAGTCACTGGCAAACCTAGAAAGTTTTTAAGTGGGACCTTAATGGGCTATAATCAGTTTCAGTTCTAGGATCCCCATGATCAGTTAGTCACTTCTAAAAGGTTTCTCTATGTCAAATTGTATTATCATTACTCTCGCCCAGTTGATTATTGTGAAAACCACATCACCTAGCTTGACCAATTAAGTGTTGCTGTGTAGCCTCAGTCAATATTGAATGCCAGCTTACATGGCGGTATCATCCCAGCAAAAATATAATAAACACTGCAGTCTTTTTCAAGAATGTCACACTCTTCCCAATGAATTTCTTAATATCTAATGAATAATGTGTTTTCCTTTTTTTTTTTTTTAAATTTTACTTAAAGTTCCAGGATACATGTGCAGAACATACAGGTTTGTTACATAGATAAACGTGTGCCATGGTGATTTGCTGCACCTATCAACCTAGGTATTAAGATCTGCATGCATTAGCTACTTGTCCTGATGTTCTCCCTCCCCACCCACCAACAGGCCCTGGTGTCTGTTATTCCCCTCTCTGTGTCCATGTTCTCATTGTTTGGCTCTTATTCATGAGTGAGAACATGCGGTGTTTGGATTTCCGTTCCTGTGTTAGCGTGCTGAGGATGATGGCTTCCAGCTTCATCCATGTCCCTGCAAAGGACATGATCTAATTCCTTTTAATGGCTGCATAGTATTCCATGGTATATATGTACCACATTTTCCTTATCCAGTCTAACACTGATGGGCATTTGGGTTTGTTCCATATCTTTGCTATTGTGAATACTGCTTCAATAAACATACATGTACATGTATCTTTATAATAGAATGATTTATATTCTATGGGTATATACCCAATAATTGGATTGCTGGGTCAAATGATATTTCTAGTTCTGTATCCTTGACTAATGGCCACACTGCCTTCCACAATGGTTGAACTAATTTACATTCCCACCAACAGTATAAAAGTGTTCCTATTTCTCCACGGCCTCGCCAGTATGTCATTCTTGAGTTTTTACTAATTGCCATTCTGACTGGCATGAGATGGTACCTCGTTGTGGTTTTGATTTGCATTTCTCTAATGATGAGTGATGTTGAGCTTTTTTTCACATATTTATTGGCCACTTAAATGTCTCCTTTTGAGAAGTGTCTGTTCATGTCCTTTGTACACTTTTTGATGGGACTTTTTTTCTTAAAAGGAACTTAAATTTTTTAAGTTCCTTGTAAATTCTGGATACTAGACCTTTATCAGATGGGTAGATTGCAAAAATTTTCTCTCATTCTGTAAGTTGCCTGTTTGCTCTCATGATAGATTCTTTCTCTGTGCAGAAGCTCTTTAATTTAATCAGATCTCATTTGTCAATTTTAGCTTTTGTTGCCATTGCTTTTGGCCGTTTCATCATAAAATCTTTGCCCATGCCTATGTCCTGAATGAAATTGCCTAGATTTTCTTCTAGAGTTTTTATGGTTTTGGGTTTTACATTCAACTCTATAATTTATCTTGAGTTAATTTTTGTATAAAGTTTAACGAAGGGGTCCAGTTTCAGTTTTCTGCATATGGTTAGCCAGTTTTCCTAGCACCATTTATTAAATATGGAATCATTTCCCAGTGCTTGTTTTTGTCAGGTCTGTCAAAGTTCAGATGGTTGTAGATGTGTGGTCTTATTTCTGAGTTCTCTATTCTGTTCTGTTGTTCTATATATCTGTTTTGGTACCAGTGTCAGGCTGTTTTGGTCACTGCAGCCTTGTAGCATATCACGACTGTCCCCACAGAAATACAAACTACCATCAGAGAATACTGTAAACACCCCTACACAAATAAACTAAAAAATCTAGAAGAAATGGATAGATTCCTGGACACATACACCCTCCCAAGACTAAACCAGGAATAAGTTGAATCCCTGAAACAAAAACATCCCAGTACTAGATAGATTCACAGCCAAATTCTACCAGAATTACAAAGAGGAGCTGGTATCATTCCTTCTGAAGCTATTCCAAACAATTAAAAAGGAGGGACTCCTCCCTAGCTCATTTTATGAAGCCAGCATCATACTGACACCAAAACCTGGCACAGATAAAACAAAAAAAGAAAATTTCAGGCCAATATCCCAGATGAACATTGATGTGAAAATCCTCAATAAAATACTGGCAAACTGAATCCAGCAGCACATCAAAAAGCTTATCCACCATGATTAAATTGGTTTCATCCCCGGGATGCAAGGCTGGCTCAACATACACAAATCAATAAATGCAATCCATCACATAATCAGAACTAATGACAAAACCACAGTTATTTCAGTAGATGCAGAAAAGGTCTTCAACAAAATTCAACATCCCTTCACTCAATAAACAAGATATTTATGGAACATATCTCAAAATAATAAGAGCTATTTAAGACAAACCCACATCCAATATCATATTGAATAGGTAAAAGCTGGAAGCATCCCCTTTTAAAACCAACATAAGACAAGGCTGCCTTCTCTTACCACTCCTACTCAACATAGTATTGGAAGTTCTGGCCAGGGCAACCAGGCAAGGGAAAAAAAGAAAGAGTATTCAGATAGGAAGAGAGGAAGTCAAATTGTCTCTGTTTGCAGACGACATGATCCTATATTTAGAAAACTCCATCATCTCAGCCCAAAAGCTCCTTAAGCTGATAAGTAACTTCAGCAAAGTCTCAGGATACAAAATTGATGTGCAAAAATCACAAGCATTCCTGTACACCAATAATAGACAAGCAGAGGGCCAAACCATGAATGAACTCTCATTCACAATTGCTACAAAGAGAATAAAATACCTAGAATAAAATAACTAGAAATACAGGTAACAAGGTACACAAAGGAACTCTTCAAGGAGAACTACAAACCACTGCTCAAGGAAATAACAGAGGACACTAACAAATGGAAAAACATCTTATCCTCATGGATAGAAAGAATCGATGTTGTTAAAATGGCCATACTGCCCAAAGTAATTTATAGATTCAATGCTATTCCCATCAAAGTACCATTGACTTTTTTCACAGAATTAGAAAAAACTACTTTAAAATTCATGTGGAACTATAAAGAGCCCATATAGCCAAGTCGGTCCTAAGCAAAAAGAACAAAACTGGCAGCATCACATTACCTGAAGGCAGTGTTTTCGGTATCCTCTTGAGGAACAGACTTAGAGGACACCTAATCTCCCTAAATTATTTAGATTTATCTTTCTGCAAGATACAAATTTATTTCTGTCATTTCAACTTCATTTGACACATTCCACTGATGAGTGCAGGCTTCAGACAAACCACCATACAATCAGAACCACTTTCAGCTGCACAAGCTGATGCAGTGCATTAAATTTATTTATCTATTTCTGCAGATACTGATGTGTTTATTCATTCACTCAACAAGGATTTACTCAGCATTTACAGGCTATCAGACAATATTGTAAGCATTGATACAACAAACAAAACTGTCTGACTTTATGAAGTTTACAGTTGATGGAAGAAGAGTGAAGACAATAAAATAAATATTTTTAAATAAAAATGCATTTGAAGTTAATTAGCACTCCAGAAGGAAACAGAGTAGGCCAAGGAATATTAGGAGCATTGGGGTGTATAATTTTACATAGGGGGATCAGATTAGGCACTTTCAAGCAAATGGCATTAAGTAAGCAGATAGAATAATAATTGTTAGTGTTGTGCTTTAGAAAACTCATAGTTTCGGGAATATCTCATTTTCCTCATTTGCATCCTTTTTAATACATTTGCTAAAACTTACCAACATTTTACAGTAACAAATACTACACAGCAACCAGTTTTTCACTGGTTCTCTAAAGTTCATGGAACACAAGAATTCAAACACGTTCTTTCCATCTTAGTCAACTCATAACAAGCTTATTCATTGTCTGACAAAATTCTTCCTAATCACCACAAACTATGGTAGAATTATCCTGGGGAGCTAGATGTCTATTATGAAATAAAAATATAATGTTAAGACTTAAGCACCCAGATCAAGGGTAGTTGAGATTTCTTTCAAATAAAGCATTAATCTTCACAGAACTCATGAAAAAGCCTAGCAACACCTTCCAACTTGTCAGTAAATATACATATATTGGCTTTTCTATTTTAACTGGCAAACTTTAAAGGAAACATTCAAGTCATAGCTTTTGAATGGGGAAATTAATTATTGATTTGCCTCTGAGCAAATAATTCAATTAAAGTTATATTCTCAGAGAATTGTTAGTTTAAAAGATTTAATATAGAAACTCATTTTTTGTGTAAAACTTTTGTGGATCGCCTCAACTACTTAAACAGGTAAATTTTATGGAAACCATAAATAAGTTATAATGTAGAATAAGCACATCAATAATAAGTAACTCCATTAACCCCTTTTTTTACATAGCAAAGCCTGATTGAAAATGCCAGAGCCACAACCTCATGTTAATGAATGACAGAGAAATGATTTTTTCAATACAGTTATTCCTATGGTAATCTGCTTCTTTAGAACTAATTATTTATTTATAAAGATTAAGTGAATTAAGATGGAAATGGCACAACTTCTTACGGCACACTTCAGTGGAAAAATTTATTTTCAATGTATTGGTTGAGTCTAATGTTTGTTTGCTACCTACCTATCCTTTTACACTGTATTATTTTAAAACATAGTCTGATGTCATCATCACAGAATTACTATTGAGCAGATATAATTACACCCCTTTTAAAGATGGGGAAACTAAGGCTCCAACGTAGAAGGACCTGCCTGAGATCATACATACAAGTGATTAAGTGGCAGAACCAGAACTAGAGTCCCGAACCCTTTGATTCCATGTTACCAGACTCTACACTGCCCTATGGCTCTCTCTGCCATCCCGGTACTAAGAGAATCCCCTGCAGTACCTTCTTTCCTTATCACCTGCCTACATTTACTACATTTCTTTTTCAGTTTACTATTGATTAGCAAATCACATCCATAACAGAAAACTTATCTGTCATGTTTCAAGCACCAAATTTGCCTATAGTATATTAAGGAATTTAACAAACAAACAAAATGAATAGTCACACTTTTTTGAAGAGTGAAATCTTTTTCACAGTGATGTTTGTTTTTAATAGAATGTGAAGTATGGACTGATTCATAGAGAAGTGTGGGAAGCAGTCTGTTGCTTCAAATACTGAGTAAAATATTTGCATATATACGTTCAGATACAAAGTCTCATACACAAAATCTTAATGTCTTGACCACAACAAGTAAGAAATTCTATAATTTTCTTGTGCTTATATGACACCATATCATTAATTATATTACAACTAGTGCTATTCCTGAAAAGACTATCAATTCCTTGGTCTCCAAGTACTATAATTATGAAGATCACCAATAAAACTTACACACAATTTATTTATATTTCTTATGTTATTTTTAGATGACTAAATCACTGCTAAATAACACTCATGCTACTTAATTATTTTTAAAGGCCCACCTTAATCAGCAAGTCCTTAATGTATAACATGAATACATTATGTAATTTTAGACTTCCCTAATTATTAAAACTGTAATTTCACATAGTCCTATAATTTTCTCACAAGTTAAAAATGCCTGTTCTAGTAACATTGTCTCATTCCAGAGAAATTTCCTCAGTAAACAATGAACTTCTTTAAAAGACAAACCACACAAGGAGAGTTCTATCCCCTTTGTATATGAAAACCAGTGTCTCTCCAAAAACAAAATCAAATGGAAAACTGCTTTTCAGGTGAAAAATATTACATTTTGAAAAATTGGATTTGGTCAAGAATTTTAATTTTTAAACTAAACAGTTTCCATTTCTTCTTTATTAAATGTTAAAGTATATCTCAAAATAGAAATTGCATCCTGATACAATTATCATGTTTGAAATCCTCGAATTCTACTCTTGGGAGGACACAAGAGGCTGGAAATTAAGGGAATGGCTCTTTGAGTTTCCTCATAGCAGTTTCTCAGTCTTCTTGAGCTCTGTCTATAAAAGATTCAGGATAAAAAAAGACTAGATGGATGAATAAGTAAAAAGTAGCCAGGCACCACTAACTACATGAGCCAGGATTATGCAGGTGTTAAAAAGCAAGTTCACAATGAGAACACATGGACACAAGAAGGGGAATATCACATACCAGGGCTTGTCGGGAGCTGGGGAGCCTGGGGAGGGATAACATTAGGAGTAATACCTAATGTAGATGATGGGTTGATGGGTGCGGCAAACCATCATGGCATGTGTGTACCTATGTAACAAATCGGCATGTTCTGCACATGTGTCCCAGAACTTAAAGTACAATAAAAAAGAAAAAAAAATGCAAGTTCACAATTGTGCTCACAACAATGTCTCACATTTGTCCACACTGCACAGTTCACCTCAAGCTCCTTAAGCAGCCTAAACATTCAGCAGAGCAAGTATTTTTATGCCCATTTCCCTATTAGGAAACTGAGGCTCAGAAAAATTCAAACAACTTGCCTAATGTTACTAGCAATACCAAGGCTTGATTCTAGGTCTCTAATTCCTGGTAGCTGTTTTGCCACTACACCAAGTCAGATTTTGAACTGAAGCCTGTCTGATACCAAAGTATGTGCTTTTACCACTATATCGTATTGCATTCCTAAAATGTTAATAAATCCTTATAGATATTCTTAGATCTAGCACTTATAATCTGTGGTGTACATTTAGAAGGCAATGTTACAAATGATACCATTTTGGTAAAATCAAAGACCACAAATAATATCTGGGTTATATTAAACATCTATTTATATTACCTCTACAGTATTACACTTATATATTTTATAAAAACTATTCTCCTAAGACTTAAAACAGTTTGTCTCATTACTTATTTTTGTATTAATATCTAACTTATAAAAGGAAATGTTATTTCCAATGATTTAGAGTTTTATGAAGAAAACATCCTAGTTATGAATTTTACATGAACACAGAAGAGAAATCAAAGGACCAGAAAAAAATAGATTGCAGAGTCTAAACATTACACACATTGAAAAAATTCTTTAAGAAGTCAACCTTCACTAATAAATAAGACCAAGGACCAGTTTAGGCCAATGACAGGCAACTCAGGTAAGAAAACCACTTTTTCTCTCATCTTTCATCTAAATCCATACCTGTATAATAACACATTTGCATCTCAAGTTCCCTATTTTTTTTTATTCTCTCTTCTTGGTAACAAGATTTCTCCAGTCTAATGCTTTTGTCTTTCTTTCTATTCTTCATTTCAAGTTCATTATTTTTGCATGACTTTATTGTTTCCCAGGCCTTCTCCAAGTCATCCTCACTCCTTGTTTATACCCTGGATCTTCGAGATGTCCATCAATCCTTGACCATGTTCAGAAACATGCTTCGAGATCAAACATGATTTAGTAACCACACACACTTTGAAACCTGTGCCTGGACCAGGTAAACTGGAGAGAAAACAAAACAGATGTATAGAAATCTGGGAGGAGGCACAACCCTTGGGAACATAAAACTTTTACATGTCAATCTGTTACTCATAATGAGGTCTCCACACAATCAGCAAAGTATTGTCAAATAATTTTACCTTCTTTTCCTTGGAGATAACACTTTCTAAATGTTTTACATGTGATTTATTTAGGCTAATCATCATTTTTATCTGAATTCAATAAAAGAAGAATTAGTCAAATCAGTCATTACCATTTATTTTTATCAAAGTAAAAGTTAGTCGTTTCCCGGATAAGAGGGTAAGAGATAGAAACAAAGTACCAGTCAGTATTAGTGTGACAATAGTGTAGGATAAAACAAAATAGCTTTACTACAAATAATGATACTTAAAAATTTTCTTTAAATCGATAATTAGCACCTTTTTCTCCTTTCAAAACAAATGGACTTCTTCAAAGCTGACTATATAGATATCATACCCTATCCATAGCAAAGATAACCAAGATAAGCAGCTGTACTTACATAAATTAATGGTATACAACTGAGTAGAAGATAAAAGGTGTTTGTTTCAATATGGTAGCTATGTGCATAGGTAAGAAGCACATTACTCTAAAGCCCAGAGGTAGCATTTCTGACAACTCAGACGCATCTCTTCTGGGCAGTTGGTTAAAAGATGAGGACAGTTCTTCTATTAGATCTAGCAAGCATACTGTTAATTTAAGGATGCAATCCAAGATCTATAACTACTTCTGAAAAGAACAGGTAGCAACAAAGTATAGTATGTTGACTGTCAACAAACATTTGCTGAAAGAAGTAGTTAACACCACGAGATCCAAGAGACATACAGTAGATATTAAGATCAGCCATGTTGCAACACAACAAATGCTTTGCTCGGACATTAGACCAACTTAGCCTTGTCTGAAAGTTTGCATAGTCAAACTCTGTTGTTTAGAATCTAAATTGACATCTTCATAAAAGTGTGAAGTCTCAAAAGTCCACATGATTGCGGTGTTTCAAAAAACTGAGGTTATCAAATATTTGCAATCAAATACCAGATATCACATAATACAAAAGCAATCAAGTAACAGAAAGGGAAAAATAACTAAACAGCCAAATCAGCCATCACATAATCTGTCTCCTAAAGCCCTGAAGTTATCTTATAGAGGAAACAACTCAGCATCTGCTTACTATTATTTAAACACCCTTTCAACAGATTTTTAGAATACGGCTTCAGAGCCCACATATGAAATTGAAGAGTTGCAACTCAGAACAGAAAAAAAAAAAAAAAAAAAAAGTCAGGTAACAGACATTGGCCAGTCAGGAATAAAAGAATGAGAGAAAAGCCATAAAAATAGCACAAAGAATACAAGCCTGAGAGACAGAGTCCACTCAGTTCAAGCAGCAAACTAAACTATTTCACTAACCTTGACTTTCTTGTTCTTGTTGCAACTGTAACACATTGAGTTACATTCACACTTACATGTAGCTAATAGCAATAGGATTTTTTAAAGATAGTATGTTCAGAAAGGAAAAAGCTAGAAAAGCCAAGGATACTAAATTCTTGAGGATCTCATGAGAAGAGGGAGAAATGGGACACTACAGAAGATATAAATGGTTCATGATTTTTAGGTTGAAGTTATTGAAGGCAACTGTCCATTTTACCATGTATACTTGCCACACTTTAATATTCAGATTTCATAATAATCTCTGAAAGATCAATTACTTCTCATCAAAAAATCTCAGGCAAATTCTGTGTCATGGTCAACTGAGTTTCCCATTAGACTATTTTCACATGTTCCTATACATCTGCATAATTGAAGGTCTATAGAAAATATGTACATGAATTTGACAGATTAGAAATTGCCACACATTGACATGATGGTTGCATCATAATGTTAACTTATATATACTGCTTGAGTTTTTGTGCAATTATTTGCTGCTGTTCTTCTTTTAACATAATGATATAGGTTGGAACTTAATGTATACCCAACATTATTGTTATTAGGGAAATGCAAATTGAAACCACAATCACATGCTTCATATCCTCCAGAATACACTACCATAGCATATGCTATCCACAGATTTAAAAATAAAAAATAATGTTTGTGGGGATCGCTCCCGTTCACGGTGCTTAGCTGTACCGTGGCCATTTTGAGCTTGAGCCCATACACGTTTCACCTCTCACCTGGAGGCTGTTGAGCTGAGGGAAGGGATGAAGTGTTGATGCATGACTTCTGCAGAA
>CAUYLG010042298.1:0-22777 GCA_963573385.1 Cacajao melanocephalus
TGAGATGGAGTTTTGCTCTTGTTGCCCAGGCTGGAGTGCAGTGATGTGATCTTGGCTCACTATAACCTTCACCTCCCTCGTTCAAGCAATTCTCATGCCTCAGCCTCTGGAGCAGCTGGGATTACAGGTGTGCACCCCATACCCAGCTAATTTTAGCAGAGATGGGGTTTCATCATGTTGGTCAGGCTAGTCTAGAACTCCTGACCTCAAGTGATCTGCCCACCTTGGCCTCCCAAAGTGCTGGAATTACAGGTGTCAGCCACCACACCTGGCCAGTTTACACTTTCTTTTCACAAATGTTAAATTAGATGTTTCACTACTATTTGGGCTGCTATTACAAAATGCCATAAACTGGGTGGCTTATAAATAACAGAAATTTGTTTCATACATTTCTAGTTCTGGAGGTTAGAAGTCCAAGTTCAAGGTGCTGGCAGATTCAGTGCCTGGCAAGGCCTGATTCATCATAGATGGCTGTCTTTTCACCCTAACTTCAAAAGGCAGAAGCAATGAGGGATCACTGGGAGTTTTTAATGAGGGCACTAACTTCATTCTTGAGGGCTCCACGCTGTTAGTATTTCAGCATGTGGCGAGGAGGGGGGGTCACAAATATTCAGTCCATTGCCATTCTACTCCAAAAGTCATTTCTAGGAAAAGAAAGAATGAAAGACAGAGACAGAAAGAAAAAAGGAAGAAAAAAAAGGAAAGAAGGAAGCAAAGAGAAAAGGAACTCCCCCACACTCTGCTTTGGAATAACATTTTGTTCATTTGCTTATTAATTTAAAATTAATTTAGCATATGGGCAGGTTGTGGTGGCTCATGCCTGTAATCCCAGAACTTTGGGAGGCCGAGGCGGGTGGATCACTTGAGGTCAGGAGTTCGAGACCAGCCTGGCCAACATGGTGAAACCCCATCTCTACTAAAAATACAAAAGAATTTAACCAGGCATGGTGGCGTGAGCCTATAATCGCAGCTACTCAGGAAGCTGAAGAAGGAGAATTGCTTGAACCCAGGAGGTAGAGGTTGCAGTGAGCTGACATCACACCACTGCACTCCAGCCTGGGCGACAGAGCAAACTCTGTCTCAAAAACAACAACAACAACAAAACAAAACAACTGAAATCAATTTAGCATATGTATTCATTAAGCATACATTCATTCATAGAGTTTTCAGATTAAATTTCCATATGATTAACTCTACCTTCAAACTTAAATTCCTTCATACATTGTATACTATGTTTACAAATATTTCCCTTCAAACTTCAAGTACCTAGAAGAAGATTTACAAATCTAACAGAAAATGTCACTAGGCCCTTGAACAGTTCATAAATTCAATCACTCAAAGCTTTAAATATAATAATTCAGAATATTAAACATTTGATACAGTTTATAAACACCCTTGTTCTCTTAAATTGTTTATGTAAAATCACAAGTATAATTGCTTTTGTAATTTGACAAATAATAACTATATATATTTACGGGGTACAATGTTTTGATGTCTTGAGAGGTGTACATTGTGAAATGATTAGATCAAGCCAATTAACATATCACCTCACACACTTAACACTTTTTGTGGTGACAACATTTGAAATCTACTCTTTCTGCTCTTTTGAAATCTACAATACGTTATTATTAACTATAGTCCCCATACTGTGCAGCAGATCTCTGAAATGTATAGAACCACATTTTAAAATTATTCCACCTCCCACTGAAGTCTCTGAGTGCCTTGTAACCTGCAATGCATTATCAAAACAGTCCCCAAGCTTTCTGGCACCAGGGCTGGTTTCCTGGAAGACAATTTTTCCATGGACAAGAGGAGAGGGGATGGTTTCAGGATGATTCAAGAACATTACATTATCATGCACTTTATTTCTATTATTCTGACATTGTAATATATAATAAAATAATTCTACAACTCACCATCATATAGAATCAGTGGGAGCCCTGAGCTTGCTTTCCAGCTACTAGATGGTCCCATCTGGCAGTGATGGGAGACAGTGACAGATCATCAGGCATTAGATTCTCATAAGGAGCATGCAACCTAGATCCCGCGCATGCACAGTTCACAGTAGGGTTTGCGCTCCTATGAGAATCTAATGGCACTGCTGACCTGACAGGGGGTGGAACTTAGGCAGTAATTCGAGTGATGGGGAGTGGCTGTAAATACCAATGAAGCTTTGCTCAGTCACCTGCCACTCACCTCCTGCTGTGCAGCCTGGTCCCTCCCTCCCTCCCTCCCTCCCTCCCTCCCTCCCTTCCTTCCTTCCTTAGGTGAGGCAACATTTTTTGAATGCATGATTTTCTTTAACTCGTATAATAGTTGCTATTCCTGGCTGCATATATCCAAAGTATTCCTCCAGATCCAACAGCTGAAAAAGCAAGGTTTAACCGTACTACAAATTTATCCATGAATACAAGAATTAGTCAAGCACCTCTTGTATGCTAGTGAGGAAAAGATGAGACCAGTGCTCTAGATAAGAATGAATGTTACCATGTTGATCTGTTCATGGCCTTCATAGGTGATAATATAAATAGGCAAGAATTTTTGCTTCATGTCAGATCCATGGCCCTTCCAGGCCCATGTTTCAGCTCTGAAAGTGGCACCAAGGAACATTTGAGGAAGAATAGGGGGTAATCACAAACACTACCTTTAACTTCCTAGGTAACCTGGCGCCATCAGGCTGTTGCACCTGGCACACAGTAGGTACTCACTAAAAAAATGTCACGCATGAAAGACAGAGGTCAGGCATGGAGAGACTACTGTGTGGGTTTGCTCACTTTTTTTTTTTTTGAGACAGGGTCTTGCTCTGTCACCTAGGCTAGAGTGTAGTGGTGCCATCTTGGCTCACTGCAACCTCTGTCCCCTGGGCTCAAGTAATTTTCCCACCTCAGCCTCCCAAGTAGCTGGGACTACAGGCACATGCCACCAAGCGTGGTTATTTTTTTTTTCTGTACATTCTTAGTAGAGACAGGGTCTTGTCATGTTGCCTAGGGTGGTCTCAAACTCCTGAGCTCAAGCAATCCACCCCCCTCTGCCTCTCAAAGTGCTGGGATTATAGGTGTGAGCCACCAAACCCAACCACAAGTTGATTCTTGATTACCTGCACACCACTTGGAGAACAAAAACTAAGAGTCAGTGAACAGTGATCCTATGCCAGGCACTGTGAGATATACTTTCCAAACAGATATACTTTACGAAATAACTGATGAGATGGGTCATTTTACAAGCGAGTGGGCACGGGAGGTGAAGGGACTCACCAGGTTCTCTGATGCTGTCCTGCTCCCAGAGCTTCCACTTGACTTTAGAGAGAGCCAGGGCCTGCTGGAGAACCATGCAGCCAAGTCCTAAGAGAGAGAGAAGCATACAGGTGTCACCTATGCCTGCTCTTGGGAGATCCTTGAGTGCACACCAATGATGAGAATTTAGGAGTGATTTTTCATACGAACCAATGGCAGGCAGATCTACTTTGCCCCAACATTCTATCCAGCCAGGGGCCCAAAGGATTCTTGAAATTCCTTCAACAGCCAATTTGGGTCAGTTACTTGTTATTATCATGATCTAGACTCTTTGGTATATTCAGAGAATCTCCTTTTTACCCAAGAGGACACAATTCCTGAGGGACTGTTACAGCACCAAAGGCCTCCGTTTTTTATTTGTTTCTTTATTTGTTTTAGTACAGTTATGTATTTATCTTTTTCTCTTTTTGTAGACAGAGGTTCTCACTCTGTTGCCCAGTCTGGAGTGCAGTGGAGTGATCACAGCTCACTATAGCCTCTACCTCCTAGGTTCAAGCAATCCTCCCACCTCAGCCTCCTGAGTAGCTACGACTACAGATGCATACCACGACACTCAGCTAATTGTTTTATTTTTTGTAGACACAGAATCTCACATTTCCCAGGTTGGTCTCAAACTCCTGGCCTCAAGGGATCCTCCCACCTCAGTCTCTCAAAGTATTAGGATTACAGGCATAAGCCACTGCGCCCAGCCAAGTCCAGTTACTGAATAATTTTTTATTAAGAGTCTACCACGGTTGGTAGTATAGTGGTGAGCATAGCTGCCTTCCAAGAGTCTACCATGACCAGGGCAGTGCCAGGCACTAGAGATACCATGATGAGTAAGACAGAAATGCTCTCTACTCAAACAGTTTAAAATCCTCTAATCATTTGATTTCAGTGGGGATGCTGGCAATCTAGAAAGTGCTCAGGAGAAGGCAGATAGGAACAAGGTCAAGAAACCATATGATGAGATTAGCAAAGATACTGGTAATTTCTGCCATTGGGTGATGGGTACGGGGAGATGGGGTCATTATAGAATTTTTTCTATTTTGAGGTGTTTTTGGAAACTTACATAAGTCATGTGGCGTTGTCATGCTGGAATGAGGTAAGCATGGTGAGTGCAACCCAAAAGGACACTGATACCCCTTAAATTTTTAGCACTTTCCAAACCAATGTGGTCACAACCAATGCTAACAGGAGTGGTGTGAAGAAGGCAGGAGAGGTAAAAACTATGCTTGTTTTATGAATGAGGAAATGACTAAATTAGACTCATAGAGGCTTGGAGTTAGAAGGGACTTAAGGAGACTGCTGTCAGTTTTCCAATGTTTAACTTGAATGATCCCATCCAGCACAACACATTACATCAAAAGTTATAGGGAGGGCCAGGCACAGTGGTTCATGCCTGTAATCTCAACACTTTAGGAGGCATAGGCAGGCAGATCACTTGAGAGCAGGAGTTTGAGACCAGCCTGGCCAACGTGGTGAAATCCTGTCTTTACTAAAAATTCAAAAATTATCTATCCATGGTGGCAGGCACCTGTAGTCCCAGCTACTCAGGAGGCTGAGGTAGGAGACTCACTTGAACCTGGGAGGCAGAGATTGCAGTGAGCCGAGATTGTGCCACTGCTCTCCAGCCTGTGCAACAGAGGGAGACTCCATCAAAAGAAAAGAAAAAGAAAAAAATTATAGGGAGTTAGATGTGAACCCAATATGAAACAATAACTTTTTAAAATCTGAAAATGGTCCAGGCATCTTTGAAAAGTACTGAGTCTCTGGCCCTAGCAAAATTGAGGAAAAGGTAGAAGCTTCTCCCATTAGGAATGACGTGGAGAGATTTTTGATGTAAGTGGGATTTTAAAAGTATCAGAGGAGGCCAGGTGCAGTGGCTCACACCTGTAATCCCAACGCTTTGGGAGGCCTAGGCAGGAGGATCACTTAAGCCCAGAAGTTCAAGACCAGCCTGAGCAATATAGTAAAACCATGTCTCTACAAAAAAAAAAGTCATAATAATTAGGTGGGTGCAGTGGTGCATGCCTGTGATCTTAGCTACTTGGGAGGCTGAAGCAGAAGGATCACTTGGGAGGCTGAAGCAGAAGGATCACTTGAGATCAAGAGTTAGAGGCTTCCATGAGCTATAATCATACCACTGCACTTCAACCTGAGTGACAAAGCAAGACCTAGTCTCAAAAAAAAAAAAAAAAAAACTTAAACAGATGTTTGCTGTAGTTGGGATTAAAAAGCATCAAGGGGCCAGGTGTGGTGGCTTACACCTGGAATTTCAGCACTTTGGGAGGCCTAGGCAGGTGGATCGCCTAAGGTCAGGAGTTTGAAAGCAGCCTGGCCAACATAGCAAAACCCTGCCTTTACTAAAAAATACACACACACACACAAAATATCCAGGCAGGGTGGCGCACACCCGTAATCCCAGCTACTTGGGAGACCAAGACAGGAGAATCGCTTGAACCTGGGAGGCAGAGGTTCCAGTGAGTTGAGATCGCGCCACTGCACTCCAGCCTGGGCGGCAGAGCAAGACTCCATCTCGAAAAAAATAAAAACAAAATTTAAAAAGCATCAAGGGGGTCCTCCAACTACTGATTTTCCCAGGTGCTGAAGATTTCAGAAGGCGTGTGTGTGCATGTGTGTGTGTGTGTGTGTGTGTGTGCGTGTGTCTGTGTTTTAATGGATTCCCTCCTGAAGTAGACGGGGTAGGGGTACCATCCAGACAGGACTTTGGGCCCCTCTTGTAGTGATGGAAGAAAGAACACTGAAATAACAACAGCTTCTTTTTAATGAGCAGGAAGGCTCTGCCTTGCATTTGCTGAGGGTGTCTATGCCTTATCTCACCTAACTTTCCCATGAACCTAGCAGGCAGGTACCAACAGGATCCCAAAGTCACAGAGAAACCAAGTGACTTATCCAGCTGACAAAAGGATCTCAAGAGTAACCTTCAGTTTCTTTCTTATTCCCTAAGTTTCCCCTCTTTTCCTTGTTTTGAATTCTCCAGCACCCAGGGAGGCCAGCCAGAGACTGACAAGGGGGCACTTAGGGAGTGGAAATGAAAAACAAAGGCACCTGCAGAGCCAATTAGTGAGTTGAAATTCAACTCCCAAACCTAAGGGTTGGTTCCTTAAGCTACAGCAGAGAGCTTTGATCACAGTTACTGACTTATGAACAGCACAGACTGACCTCGGTTCCCTGCAAGGAAAGGTAAACATTCCTGTGGAAATGCAAACATATCACTAATGGTCTAAAATGGCCCATAATGGAGGCATAATTTCTTTTGGAAACAAGCCCGCCCATCGAGGTAAAGGCGGTGGTATTGTTGTCACCCCCTCTGGGAATAATCTTTCCAATTCCAGCCAGCCGCTTTTCTCTAGTAGTGACGGCACCCGCAGGGGAGATGAAGAATGAAGTACTAATTTCCCAACCCCCAAATCTGCCTTGATCTGCTTGAAAAGTCAGCACCTCCTCTACTTGGGAGGTGAGTGTCACTCAGTATAGTTCTCCTCTGAAAAGGAGGTGGATAGGTGAGGTTGAGAAGGTATAATTACAGGTGGATCCGGAACATCTCAGACCGTGATACCCGGCGAGGCTTTCTCTGCCATGTGCACCCATGAAAGAACCTTCCCCGCCACCATTATCAAAACAGCTGTCAGGAAGGCGCCCCTGTTATTAAATGTCGCTGTGCACGTCTGCATGGGAGGCATAATCACAGGTGGTCGACCTGGAGGGGAAGCCATTCAAGGGGAGGAAAGAAAGAAAACACAAGAATGAGCGGCCTAAACACACATAAACGAGGTGTAAAAATTCAATTAGAGCTCTAGGAACATTGAGACTAAATGGGAAAGTCAAGAACGGGGGAGGTGCTCTGAAGGTTTCTTTAGATCTTTGGTGAATTGATCTGTTTTGGGATTTGGTTTGTTTGTTTCTTGGTTTTTGTCGTGGGTTTTTTGTTTGTTTGCTTGCTTGTTTTGAGATGGAGTTTTGCTCTTTCACCCAGGCTGGAGTGCAGTGGAGGGATTTTAGCTCACTGCAATCTCCGCTTCCCGGGTTCAAGCGATTCTCCTGCCTCAGCCTCCCGAGTGGCTGGGAGTACAGGCACCCACCACCATGCCTGGCTAATTTTTGTATTTTTTGTAGAGATGGGGTTTTACCATGTTGGCCAGGCTGCTCTCAAACTCCTGACCTCAAGTGATCCACCCATCTTGGCCTCCCAAAATGCTGGGATTACAGGCGTGAGCCATTGAGCCTGGCCCCTTTTTGTTTTTCAATCCATGGAGCAGAGGGAGAGGTTCTAGAAAGGTGACAAACGGGTGACAAATGTGTAAGGTTATTCTTGTAAATGGGTGACAAAAGGTGATAAACAAGTGACAACTGCAGTCCTGGCACAACTGTGTCCCCCCCAGCCCACCCACCGCTTCCTTCAATGAAATAACAGAGGCTTGGATCAATAAACTAGAAAGCTCTTGGTGGTGTGTCTGACCTGGCCTTTGTCAGGTCACCAAAAACACAAATGACGATCAAAGACCGCTCAGCAGGCACTGCTGAGTGAGGGGAAGGGGTAGGTCGGCCTCCCAAGATTCAGGCACAAGTAAATTAAGTAGGATTTGTTATCCCCAGAGTCATCCCCATGATGGGCCAGTGAACTAAAGACAATCGCTAGGTGTACGAGTGTCAGTCACCCATTAATACAATTGTCTTGGTGCTGTGGCTAGCAAACCCAGGTGCACACTAGAATCACTGGAGGGAGGAGGTGGTTTCAAAATAATTCAATGGGCTGTGCATTTTGGCCCTTGCCTGTAATCCCGGTGCCTTGGGAGGCCAAGGCAGGAGGATCTCTTGAGGCCAGGAGTTCAAGACTAGCCTGAGGAACATAACAAGACCCTGTCTTTACAAACAACCACCACCAAAAAAAAAAAAAAAAACCCGCAGTTCAATGCTAGGTCTCATTCCAGGGCAGTTAAAGTAGAATTTCTGGTAGTGGGGGTCAAGCAGCCCCTTGTCTTTTTTTTTTTTTTTTTTTTTTTTAAGAGACAGGGTCTTGCTCTGTCATCCAGTCTGGAGTGCAGTGGTACAAGCATAGCTCACTGCAGCCTTCAACTCCTGGGCTCAAGTGATCCCCTTACCTTAGCCTCCTGCATAGCTGGGACTGCAGGTGTGTACCGCCATACCTGGCTAATTTAAAAAAGTTTGTTGTGTGTAGAGACAGAGTCTTGCTATGTTACCCAGGCTGGTTTCAAACTCCTGGGCTTAAGTGAGCCTCTTGCCTCAGCCTCCAAAAGCGCTAGAATTACAGGCATGAGCTGTCTCGCCTGGCCCTCATGGCTTTTTTCTGTTTTTTTTTTTTTGAGATGAAGTCTTGCTCTGTCACCCAGGCTGGAGTGCAGTGGCATGATCTCAGCTCACTGCAACCTCCACCTCCTGGGTTCCAGCAATTCTCCTGCTCAGCCTTCCAAGTAGCTGGGACTACAGGCATGCTAATTTTTGTGTTTTTAGTAGAGATGGAGTTTCACCATGTTAGCCAGGATGGTCTCGATCTTTTGACCTTGTGATCCACTGCCTTGGCCTCCCAAAGTGCTGGGATTACAGGCGTAAGCCACCTCACCCAGCCTTGGCCCCCATGTCTTTTAAAGCTCCCCAAGATGATTTTAAGCTCCAGCCGTGATGGAATTGCCACTTGGAAGGAAGCAGGGCTTGTACCCTATCTCCTGGGAATACCCATCCATACCTAATCTAAATCCTCCCAACCTCAAAGGCATAGCTCACAGGTCACCCCTAAAAAACAACCACTACTGAGCCCTTAGAAGGTGCAAGATAATGAGCTACATGCTCTCGAGGACACAAATAAGAACAAGACAGTCTCTGCCCAGACAGTTTATAAATGCAGGGAGGGAGAAAGCAAGTGTCTCGTACAGAGGGAGAGCTCAATAAATATTTATGAAATAAGAGAATGAATGAATAAATAAGCGAATGACTTTACAATAATAACACAGCAAATTAAATACACAAAAACAGAGAAGCAAATACTATGCACAGAGGAAGGGATGATCTATGTGGCGGGGGCTGAGGGAGACCGTAAAGGTGGTAGCATTGGAATTGGGCATTGAAGGATGGGTAGTAATAACATGTAACATTTGTTCAGAGCTTTAAAGTTGACAAGTGTTTTACAGGCATTAACCCATTTAGTGCCTTTCTATAGTGCCTGAGGTTGGCATTGGTTGGTATTTTAGTACCTACTTTAGAAATGAGGAGACGTCAAATGAGTTAACCAAGATCATGTAACTGGTGAGGAAGGGAGCCCAGGTCTCGAATCTGGAGTCCATTGCCCCTCCATAACATCGATGTAGACTCGGGAAATTTTTTTGGGGGGGATTGATATTACAAGCCAGGAAAACAGCATAAGAGAGACATGGAGGTGTCGTTTTGAGCGTGTGGTTTATACATGGAAGGGTGATTTTTTTTTAAGAAGCCTTCCTTTTAGGAAGAGAATTGTGAAAGCCAAGAAGGGCTGACTGGCATAAAAATGAATGAAACTACGTCCTTTACAGAAACATGGATGGAGCTGGAAGCCATTATCCCAACAGAAACCTGATCTCACTTATAAGTAGGAGGCAAACATTTGGTACACATGGACAGAAAGATGGAAAATAATAGATACTGGTGATTCCCAAAGTGGCCAGGGACAGAGAGGTTGAAAAACTACCTATGGGGTACAATGTTCAATACTTAGGTGACACATTTACTAGAAGGCTATAATCCTTACCATTATGCAATATACTCATGTATTACACATGCACATGTACCCCCTGAATCTAATTTTTTTAAAAAAAGAAAGGCTCAGGTGAAGTGGCTCATGCTTGCAATCCCAGTACTTTGAGAGGCCGAGGCAGGAGGAGGGCTTGACGCCACAAGTTTGAGATCAGCCTGGGCAGCATATCAAGATCCTGTCTCTACAAAAATAAAAATAAAAATTAGCCGGGCGTGGTGGCATGCACCTGTCATCCCAGCTACTCGGGAGGCT
Source organism: Cacajao melanocephalus (assembly GCA_963573385.1). Classification (NCBI taxonomy): domain Eukaryota; kingdom Metazoa; phylum Chordata; class Mammalia; order Primates; family Pitheciidae; genus Cacajao; species Cacajao melanocephalus. The sequence goes on from CAUYLG010042298.1 coordinate 10,294, forward strand.
GAGGTGAGAGGACTGCTTGAGCCCAGCTTACAGTGAGCTATGATTCCCCCACTTCACTCCAGCCTGGGTGACAGAGCATGGACCCTGTCTCTAAAAGAAAAAAAAGAAGGCTGGCTGGGAGAGCGAAGATGTTGGTGAAAGTGTCCCCAGAGACCCCTGAATCCCCAAAATCATTGTTAACATTTCTCTTGAGACACTTGTCACGCCCAGGCATCCTTGTTGGATGAATTTGTCTCATCTCTCCTCCTATATGATAAACTTCTTGGCCAGTCACTGGCCACATCTGTATTTAAATTTCTCTAAAACCCAGCCAAGGTGATGTAGGTTTTGTGGATCTTGCAGTTTATACAATTTGAAAAGCCTTCTTTAAGAAAAATAATCTAAAATTTTAAACACTAGATTCAACACAAAGTGAATATTTATTTAGAATGAAGGAAGAGCATACTGCCAGTTAAAATTTTAAAAACAGACAACTATAACAAAACCAGGAAAAGAACAGATATGTTTATTTCTTAACTACTTGACACCCCTTTGTAATACATTTTTAACCTCCAATTTTTTTGGGCCACATAAACCCTGATTGCCTTTTGAAATGATTTTTAAATTTGTGATACCATTTTTGATAGCAAGCGTGGTTGACTAAAACTAGTTTTGGATTATTGAGGATTTGCAAATGTTTATTTCAGCATCATAACTTGTTAATAAAGATGTTATGTCTATAAAGTTATTTTCTTTGATAGCTGTAAGATTTGGAGACATTTCTTGCACAGGGAAAAATCTCAAATACTCTGTCTTCATGACTCTGACAGATAGGAAAAAAGGAAAATCACACCTCATTCAACACAACACTTCTGACATGAGATGTGTAGGATATGGTGGGGGGGTGTTTCTCCCACACACCAACCAAGCAATTCTCCAACAGACACCAACTGGATGTCCTATAATTCAATTCAATCCTGACACTATCTATCTGGAGATAACATCAGATCCCACAGGTTAAAGACTCAGTCCAAAGACTGCCCCCTACTTCAGATGCCAATCACAAGCCCTAGGTTGTAAATTGTGCTTCTGACCAACTGACTATAAATCAGGGGTTCTCACAACCCCCTCCTTGGGTTTGATTAATTTGCCAGAACAGCTCACAGAACTCAGGGAAATGCTTATGTTCACCTATTTATTGCAAAGGATATTACAGAGGATAGAGATGCACAGCCAACTGGGAGACCTTCACGAGGCCAGGCATGTGGGAAGGGACAGGAGCTTCTGCACTCTCTCTGGGCTCACCACCCTCCAGGAACCTCAATGTGTTCAGTTATCCAGAAGCCCCCTGAACCCTGTCCTTTTAGGTTTTCATGGAGGTGTCATTACATAGGCATGCTTGATTACGTCACTGGTCACTGATGATGAACTCAACCTTCAACCCCTCTCCCCTGTGTGGAGATCGGGGTTAGGCTGAAAGTTCCAACCCTCTAAACACATGGTTGTTTCCCCTGGCAACCAGCCCCACCCTGAGGCTGTGCAGGAACCAGGAGCCACAGTCATCTTATTAGCCATAAACAAAGACACATCGCAGCCAGGAGCAGTGGCTCACGCCTGTAATCTCAGCATTTTGGGAGGCTAAGACAGGTGGATCATCTGAGGTCAGGAGTTCAAGACTAGCCTGGCCAACATGGTGAAACCCTGTCTCTGCTAAACATACAAAACAATTAGCCGAGTGTGGTGGTGGGCACCTTTAATCTCAGCTACTTGGGAGGCTGAGGCAGGAGAATTGCTTGAATCCAGGAGACGGAGGTTGCAGTGAGCTGAGATGGCACCATTGCACTCCAGCCTGGGCAACAAGAGTGAAACTTTGTCTAAAAAAAAGACACGTCACTTTGGAGATTACAAAGGTTTTCAGGAGCCACGTGTGGGGAGATGGGGGAATATAATATGTATGTCTTATTATAAATCACAATTTTACAATGACCCTCATTTACCAATGTGTCATAGATGTTCTTATTGCAGTGGTGGTGTATCTTTCACGCTTTTTTCTTTTTTTTGAGACGGGATCTTGCTGTGTCACCCAGGCTGGAGTGCAGTGGAGTGATCTTGGCTCACTGTAACCTCTGCCTCCTGGATTCAAGCGATTCTCCTGCCTCAGCCTCCTGAGTAGGTGGGATTACAGGTGAGCACCAACACACCGGCGAATTTTTTGTATTTTTAGTAGAGACAGGGTTTCACCATGTTGGCCAGGCTGGTCTCAAACTCCTGACCTCAAGTGATCACCCTGCCTTGGGCCTCCCAAAGTGCTGGGATTATAGGCATGAGCCACCGCACCCAGCCACCTGCCAAAGGAAAACTTTGAGATCCTTCAAGGGAAATTCTAGGCATCTAGCCAGCTCTGAGAGGTAAATGAGCAACTTGATAAACAAGAAGGTAATAGTGGCTTAAAATGATAGCCAAGGAAGTTAGAGTGAAGAGATGCTTGGTTCCCTATAGAAACTAAAGATAACATCTTCACATATGACCCCGAGTTGCTTTTCAGAAACCCAGACCCTCACCAAATAAATCTGTTGACAGAGACCTCAGATAAGGGGAAGCTGAGAACTGAACCCTGACCCTCGTTGTTTCTTCTAAATTTCTTCCTCCGGGACCTGGGGGAAGCCATGCTCACAGGCCAGAGCTAACATTCTTTTCTACTGAACCCTGATTTTTAGACAAAGCTTTTCCTCCTTAACCAATCTCAAATCAGAAAACCTCTGAATCCACCTGTGACCTGTGTCCCCACACCCCCATTTTTAGATGTTCCACCTTTTTAGGTCAAACCAACGGAGAGCTTCCATGTATTGATTTATGGCTTTGCCTGTAACCTCTGCGTTCCCGTCTTTAAAAACCCTTACCTGAAAGCCAGCAGAGAGTTCAGGTCTTACGCATGAGCTGCTTGATTCTCCTTGCTTGGCATTCTGCTATAACTGCGTCACTTTTTCTTCCTAAAAATCCCCATGTCAGTGTTTGGCTTTGCTATGTTGGGCAGGGGAACCCAAGCTCAGCTCCGTGTCAATGACAGTTATAAGGTATGGGAAGTTGAAAAGCTCCTCTTCAAAGTTTCCTTTCTTGTTAAAGAATAACCATAAGTATTAGAAATAATCGTTTGTTTTAAACCCTTTCTTCAAAGCCTTCTTGCTTTTCTGCTAGTAGTTCTTTGTTAAAAGCCCTATCCTTAACAAAGCAAATAGCTGTTAGACATGCATACAGACACAAAGTACATTCTACGTCCTTGTACTTTAACCAAAATATCTGTGCTAGACATGCTCACAGGCATGTCCCAGCTCGCAGCCTATGCCCCTTCCTTATTTAGACTTCCTTTTTGTTCTCCATTGCTTTTACCTGTTCAGAAAAGTTTTAAGTTGTTAGCCAATCAAGTTTTAGTTTAGATTGTGATGTCTACCTCCAACCAATGGAGATCAGACACAGCAGTAAGGACGACCCTAAATGCATAAAAGATAAATATGTCTGCTTTTCCTTTGTTCGTTATACTTACATGGTCAGATTGCTGGTGAAGGTACCCTTTCTGCAAGAAGTAAAGATTGCCTTGCTGAGAGATCCTTTATCCCAGTGCTGACTTTTCTTTGCAGCACTGAACATTTACGTATAATATAATGTATGAAGTTTATGAATTTAGCAAAAACATATGACCAGGCAAACACATTGCTAAGGCTCATCCAACACCTTGGGAGAAAAACCAAGGCACAAAAGGGGTTTGAAGCTTCAGTTTCATCTGCTTCAATGTAGATTCACGTTTGAACACATTCCAGTGCTTTTGAGAGAATGAGTGCTGAATGAATGAATGAACGAATGCCTTTTTCTCATAATGTGGAAGCCTAGGCTGGGAGCTGAGATTACAGAACACTCCAAACAAGGGACCTGCAGGAGCTCTCTCCCTGATATGCGTCCCAGGTTGGTGGGTCCAGCCCAGCATTGAGCACAGTATTCCAGGAGTGATTTGGCTCTGCAACGTGGGCAGAGTGCACCTGTTGCCTTGCTCATTCCAGATCATTTGCCTCTATTAATCCAAATTAAAATTGCTTTATTGGGCTTTTTTCCTTTCCTTCTGTTTTTGGCCAACTACTCTTGGCATGGATGCATGCTGAGCTTATAGTCAACTGAAACCTTTCAGTGTCTCACACTTGCTAAACGAGTCCTCTCTCAGGTTGTAACTGAGCGATTTAAGGTGCAAATGCATGGTTCCAGATTGAGTCCAATTAAATTCCACATTTTTATGCTTAGCCCACCACTCTGACCTCATGAGTTGGATTTCACTCTCTAGTGTGTCATCTAGCATGATAACGATGGCTATCCTTTCTAGAACATCCAAGTCACTAATTCCAAGACATCAGATGTGGCTCTGAGTGGAGCCCTGAATCTCATCCCCCTGAACTTCCATTCTGGCCTGACATTAATCCATCCATCAATATCTTTTTAGTCCAGATGTTTAATCTATTTTGAATCCACGTGGTTGTTATGCCATACAACCCAAATTTCAAACTTAGAAATCAAATGCCTTGGTAGAATCTATGTATGTTCCATAGTTCCACAATCCAACAGTACAGATACTCCTTAAAAAAAAAATTAAATGGGCCAGGCACAGTGGCTCGCATCTGTAATCCCAGCACTTTGGGAGGCGGAGGCGGGAGGTTCACTTGAGGTCAGAAGTTTGAGACCAGCCTGGCCAACATGGTGAAACCGCATCTCTACTAAAAACACAAAATTACCCAGGTGTGGTGGTGTGTACCTGTAATCCCAGCTGCCCTGGAGGCTGAGACAGGAGAATTACTTGAACTGGGGAGGCAGAGGCTTAAGTGAGCTGAGATTATGCCACTGCACTCCAGCCTGGGCAACAGAGAGAGACTGTCTCAAAAAGAAAAAAATTAAATGCAGCTGGTAGAAGATGCCTTTTTTCTTAGTGCATCTATTCTTTTTCCTGTTGACCATTACTTCTCTTCTTTTTTTACAAGCACATGACACTGGCTTAACAGCATCTGATGTGGTTTGGATCTGTGTCCCTGCCCAAATCTCATGACAAATTGTAATCCTCAATGTTGAATAAGGAGCCTGGTGGGAGGGGGTTAGATCATGGGAGTAGATTTCCCCCTTGCTGTTCTCGTGATACGAGTGAGTTCTCACGAGATCTGGTTGTTTAGAAGTGTGTAGCACCTCCCCCTTCACTCTCTTCCTCCTGCTCTGGCCATGTGAAAGATGTGCCGGCTTCCTCTTCACCTTGCATTATGATTACGTTTCCTGAGGCCTCCCCAGTCATTCTTTCCTGTACAGCCTGTGGAACCATGAGCCAATTAAACCTCTTTTCTTTGTAAAGTACTCATTCTCAGGTAGTTCTTTATAGCAGTGCAAGAACAGACTAGTTTATCTCACCAGCTCATCTGACTCATGACTCTCTCCAGGAAGAACTCTTTGCAATAGTTAAGAATACATCTTTCCATGTCTTTCGAAGTAACAATTCCAGAATGTATTCATATTCAATTATTAATGTCATATTAACACTTTGAGGCTGTCCAGTTTACAAGGCTCTGTCTTACACAATCTCATTTAACAAAAAGCTACCTGGGGAAAAAATATAAGAATTCTACTTTTTGAGAAAGAATAATGAACTCTAATTACTAATGCCCTGTCCAGCCCCAGGACATGTGACTCTAAAAGTCAGTGAAATTGTACTTCCCAATTGAGCATTCTGAAATCCAGGTAACATGATACCAAGATTCTAAAAGCCTTTATCTCCATGTCAGTATTCATTACAGCAAGAAGAGAGTTCTACAAAACACTGATTTCCAAACTGCATGGGCAGCCTCCATTAGGACACAGAATGTATCTACATTGTCTTTTCCCAAAGACTTATAATTTGCATTTGAATAACAGTATCAGATTGGAGACAGGATGAGGTGTTAAACAGGAAACCAAGTTCAGAAAGTGGACAAGTTGCATGTTTTACAATAGGGATAAAGCTCTTCAATCTTGAATTTGACTTCTTTTTCACTACCTGGAGTTCCATGTAGATTATGAGGAGAATGGATTAAATAAATGGAGAGACCTGGGAAATGTGGACTTCTTCGGAAGTTAAGAGCATAACCATTCCTGGCATGCTTCTCCTTCAAATGGGAAGGAAGCCAGATGGAGACAGAAAGCCTGGAGTTGCAGTCAGAAAAGAGGAATTTAAGTCCCCAGCTCTGTCACTTAGTGATGGCCACTTTGGGCAAACCATTTAGAACCATTTGCTCGGCATATATCCTTTCTGTAAAACAGAGATCATTCCCCCCTTGCTGGACTTTTCTTGAGATGTCAGAGTGCCCGGCACCAATTCCAGTGGTTTTCAAACTTGGTCTCTGGACTCAAAGCATTGGCATCAACCTGGAACTGGTTAGAAATGCAGATTCTCAGGCCCTTTCCCAATTCTATTGAATCAGAAACTCTGGAGATGGGGCCCAAGAATCCATGTTTCAACAAGCTCTCCAGGGGATTCTGGTGTATGCTAACATTTCATAACCTGACTTAATGGAATATCAGTAAACATTTATTTATTTTATTTTATTTTAGATTCAGGAGGTACATATGCAGGTTTCTTCCATGGGAATATTGCATAATGTTGAAGTTTGGGTTTTTGTTGATCCAGTCACCCAAAGACTGAATATAGTACCCAACAGGGAGTTTTTCAACCCCTTCCCCTCTCTCTCCCTCCTCTCGTTTGGAGTCTCCAGCATGCATCATTCCCATCTTTGTGTCCATATGTACCCAACGAATAGCTCTCACTTATAAATGAGAAAAGGCAGCATTCGATTTTCTGTTTCTGCATTAATTCCTTTAGGATAATGGCCTTCAACTGTATCCGTGTTGCTATAAAAGACACGATTTTATGCTCTTTTATGGCTGCATAGCATTCTATGGTTTATATGTATCACATTTTCTTTATGTAATCCACTGTTGATGAGCACCTACATTGGTTCTAGGTCTTTGCTACTGTGATTATGGCTGTGAAGAACATACAGGTGCAGGTGTATTTTGGTAGAATAATTTATTTTCCTTTGGGTATATACCCAGTCATGGGATTGCTGGGTCAAAGGGTACTACTTTTACTCCTTTGAGTAATCTCCAAACTGCTTTCCACAGGGGTTGAACTAATTTACATTCCCGCCAACAGTGATAAGTGTTTTTTGTTTGTTTGTTTGTTTTGTTTTTCCTACACAACCTTGCCAATATCTGGTGGGGTTTTTTGACTTTTTATTAATAGCCATTCTTACGGATGTGAGGTGGTATCTCACTGTGTTTTGATTTGCATTTCTCTAATGACTGATGATATTGAGCATTTTTTCATGTTTGTTAGCCACGTGCGTGTCTTCTTTGGAAAAGTGTCTGTTCATGTCCTTTGCCCCCTTTTTAATGGGGTTATCTGGGGTTTTTTTCTTGATTTGTTTAAGTTTCTTATAGAATCAGAATATTTATTAGTCTTTTGTCAGATGCCTAGTTTGCAAATATTGCCTCCTGTTCTGTTGGTTGTCTGTTTACTCTGTTGATAGTTTCTTGTGCTGCACAGAAGCTCTTTAGTTTAATTAGGTCCCAGTTGTCAAGTTGTGTTTTTGTCGCATTTGCTCTTGAGGTCAGCAAACATTTAGAGTCTGCAGATGAAGCACTGGATCACACCTGTGGTCACTTTACCACGAGCACACAGCTTGTGCTCTCTGCCACTGGGGATATAGGACTCTCCAAAGTTAGACTCTTACGGGGGGGGACCTGTCAGAATGACCCACATTCAGAGGCTGCTATTACTAAGGGTACTAGTCGTTTACCTGGAAAGGCACGAGCAGGGTCATATACAAGGCCCCATCCAGGGAGGTGTGAAAGTAGCTGAGTCAGCTCTGCATGGTTGGATTGTGCTGGGACCTTCTTCACCTCCACCAGCAATGTTGCAAAGCAGAATACATGCCAATCAACTGCTTGTTCTATTACATATGGGCCCTACAAAAAGTATTCACTGTGCTGGCTCCCCAGCAGCCTACTTTCTGATATAGAGTGTGTCTGTCTAAATACTTTCCTCCCCACATCTGACCCTTTGAATCAAGGCAAAAAGTCTGGTAGAATAATTTATTTTCCTTTGGGCATATACCCAACCATCCCATTGCCCAGGACTGAGGGATTTCCCAGGAGTTTTCCCAGGGTTTTTCAGTGCTAAAACCAGGAACATGTCAGGCAAAACAAAACAGATGGCCAGGCCAGGCGTGGTGGCTCACATCTGTAATCCCAGCACTTTGAGAGGCCAAGGCCCATGGATCACTTGAGGTCAGGAGTTCAAGACCAGCCTGGCCAACATGGTGAAACCCCATCTCCACTAAAAATACAAAACATTAGCTGTGTGTGGTGGTGCATGCCTATAACTCCAGCTACTCTGGAGGCTGAGGCAGGAGAGTTGCTTGAACCTGGGAGGCGGAGGTTTGCAGTGAGCAAATATGGAACCACTGTACTCCAGCCTGGGTGACAGTGAGACCCTGTCTCAAAAACCAGAACAAAACAAAAAAAAAAAAGCTGGCTAGCCTTTCATGAGATAACGAGATAGTACACACTGCAGACAGGCTTCTCGAGAGATGTTTACCACGCTCATCCCTGAGAAGGAGCAGGGAACCCTCTTAGAAGCCTGCTGGGCCCCCCAAGCCTGAAAATAAAGGAAAATCCTGAGTTCCTTTAAGGGAAATTCCAGGCGCCTAGCTAGCCCTGAGAAACAAATGAGCAACTTGGTAAGCAAGAAGAAATCCGGGCCCCACCAAACGGATCTGCTGCTGTGTAGACCACAGATAAGGGGGAACCGAGTACTGAATTTTTGCTGCTATCTTTGCTCTAAATGTCTTCCTGCAGGGCCTGGAGGAAGTCACAACCCCAGGCCAGACCTTAACATTCCTTCTGTCTAAGTTTTTAGACAAAGCTTCACTTCCTTAACCAATCACAAATCAGAGTCTCTGAATCCACCTCTGGCCTGCAAGCCTCTCCACTTCAAAATATCCTGCCTTTTTTGACCAAACCAATGTATAACCTCCATGTATTGGTTTATACTTTTCCTGTAATTTCTACTTTCCTGAAATTTACCCCTGCCTTTAAAAATCCTTGCTTGCAAGCCATCGGGGAGGTCAGGTCTTAAGCATGAGCTGCCCAGTTCTCCTTGCTTGGTGCCCTGCAAATAAATGCCCTTCTTTCTCCTGCTGCAAAACCTTGGTGTGGATGTTTGGCTTTACTGCACTGGGTGGATGGATCCCAGTTCCATCTGGTAACATCCTGAGTCCTCTCTGATTTAGACAGATTTATTGACCAGGTCCCTGTCTTAGTATTTGATTTCAAGCCGGTTTCTGTTAACAGTTTTCTGGACCTGATGACTACTCTGTCTTACTGAGGACTGACCATTGGTTTCCCCTACTACATTTTGAGAAGAAAGAGAAAGAAAAGAAAGAAAGAGAGAGAGAGAGAGAGAGCAAGGAAGGAAGGAAGGGAAGGAGGGAGGGAAGGAAGGAAGGAAAGAAGGAAGGAAGGAAAGAAAGAAGGAAGGAAGGAAAGAAAGAAAGAGAGGAAGGGAGGAAGGAAGGAAGGAAAGAAAAAAGTAAAGAAAGAGAGAAGAAAGAGAAAGAAAGAAAAAAGAGAAAGAAGAAAGAAAGGAAAGGAAGGAAGGAAGGAGGAAAGGAGAAAAGGAGGAAAGGAGGAAAGGAAGGAAGAAAGAAAGAAAGGAAGAAAGGAAGAAAGAATAAAAGAAAGAAGAAAGAAAGGAAAGAAAGAAAGGAAAGAAAGAAAAAGAAAGGAAAGAAAGAAAAGAAAGAAAGAAAGGAAAGAAAGAAAGGAAAGAAAGAAAGAAAAGAAAGAAAGAAAAGAAAGAAAGAAAGAAAAGAAAGAAAGAAAGAAAGAAAGAAAGAAAAAGAAAGTTGTGTTTCCAGCCATAGGCCAAGTATCCATTTTCACTCTCACACACCCACAAGGGGGATAGCTTAGCACTCACAGATGCATTTGGCTGTCACAAAAGAGAAACGATTTGATTCGGATCCCCTTAGAAGGAGATGCATTCATAATTGACTGTTTGGCCTTCCAATCAATAACATCAACGGTTTCTTGCCTACTGTACCCCACCTCCTACAAGTTTGCCTGGATAGATACTTATGCAAATGGACCCCTCAACTGTGAAATTTCCTTGGGCCTTGTGTTTTGGGGTGGCCAGTATGTCAATTGCACAAGAATCATAAAACAGAATTCTAGAATCAGGATCCTCTCTACCCTCTGGGTTAGAGAATAGAAGCTAGCTGGATGTGGCCGCTCACACCTGTAGTCCCAGCTACTCGGGAGGCTGAGGTAGGAGAATCACTTGAGGCCAGGAGTTTAAGACAAACCTGGGCAATATAGTAAGACCCCATCTCTAAATTTTTTAATTAGTTTTTTAAATTAGTTTAAATTACTTTTTAAATTATTTTTAATTTTAAATTAGTTTTTTAAATTAGCCAGGTGTGGTGGTGCACACCTGTAGTCCCAGCTACTAGGGAGGCAGAGGCAAGACAATAGTTTGAGGCCAGGAGTTTAAGACAAACCTGGGCAATATAGGAAGGCCCCATCTCTAAAATTTTTTTTTAACTAGCCAGGTGCAGCGGTACACACCTGCAGTCCCAGCTACTCAGGAGGCTGAGGCAGGAGAACTGCTTGAGGTCAGGTGTTTAAGATCAGCCTGGGCAATATGGTGAGATCCCACCTTAAAACAATTTTTTTTTCATTACCCAAGTGTGGTGGTGTTCACATCTATAGTCCTAGCTACCTAGGAGGCTAAGATGGGAGGATCACTTGAGTCTAGGAGGTCGGGGCTGCACTGAACTATGATCGCACCACTAAACTCCAGACTGGGTGACAGAAGGAAACCCTGTCTTTAAGAAAAATATTGTTTCATAAAAAGAGAAAGATAACATAGGAGTCAGCAAGGGAACCTGAGGACCAAAGATAGGTGATACCAGAGTCTTCAGAAGCTGTGATCATACGAACAATCAGCATCTGTCACATTCAGCGTGCACACTGGGACGCATTACATTTATAAAAAATTTTATGCCAGGCACAGCAGCTCATGCCTGTAATCCCAGCACTTTGGGAGGCCAAGGCTGGCACATCACCTGAGGTCAGGAGTTAAAGACCTGCCTGGCCAACATGCTGAAACCCCATCTCTTCTAAAAATACAAAAATTAGCCGGGTGTGGTGGCACATGCATGTAGTCCCAGCTACATGGGAGACTGAGGCAGGAGACTTGCTTGAACCCAGGAAGTGAAGGTTACAGTGAGCTGAGATCATGCCACTGCACTCCAGCCTGGGCAACAGAACGAGATTCTGTCTCAAAAAAACAAAATTTTTTTAAATCAAAATACTTTTTTTTGTTTTGTTTTGATTTGGTTTGGTTTGGTTTTGAGACAGGGTCTCATTCTGTCTCCCAGGCTGGAATACAGTGGTAAAATCCTAGCTCACTGCACTCTCCAGCCCCTCAACACAAGCGATCCTCTTTTCCCAGCCTCCCAGGTAGCTGAGGCTACAGGTGCGTACCACCACACCTGGCTACATCACATGTTTTGAGCCTACCTACTGTGCTCCATTTCTTAACATTCTTATCAAACAACTTTCACACTTTATTTTAGTATGAACTCATGATAAATCTGACACCAACCCTATGAAACATAGAAAAAGGTACCATTGTCCTTTCTCTGATGAACCAACAGAAGCCCAGAAGGAACGAGTAACGTATGACCCCAACAGTTAAAACTACCATGTAAGCTGCACGTGATGTTGGGGGTCAGAAAGTCTCAGCTGACAATGCATCTCTATGTGTCACAAGCTGGGCAGGCAAGGACTGCAGGGTCTGCTTCCAAGAGGGCTTCCTCTCTTTCATGTGTGGTGCCTCGGTACTCCTCAGCCTCCGTCATTCCACAAGTGTCACATCTTCCAGGGCCTCTCCACATGGCTCCAACTTTTCACTACACAGAGACCTAATGGTGAACAGACTTCTAAGGCAGATGGCTCCCAAGAGGCAGGAACTGGAAGCTACCAGACCAGCAAAGAGCTACTGACCCAGAGTCACTTTTCTGTGCCCTCTTCGTTAAAGTAGTCACAAGGCCTGCTTGGGGTCAAAGGGATGGATACTCTCCACGTCCTGATAAGGTAGAGTAAAGCCAGGCTGAGAGATTATTCTGGTCACCTTTGCCCCATGTCAGGACTTCGATTTCCAAAATCCCATTTCCTAGTGCTTCCCAACAAACAACACTTTTTTAGGCTGGAGTAGAGTGGTATGATCTCAGCTCACTGTAACCTCCACCTCCCAGGTTCAAGCAATTCTCCTGCCTCAGCCTCCTGAGTAGCTGGGATTATAGGCACCTGCCACCGCGCCCAAGTTTTGTATTTTTGGTAGAGACGGGGTTTCACTATGTTGGCCAGGATGGTCTCAATCTCT
>CAUYLG010042300.1:63-53298 GCA_963573385.1 Cacajao melanocephalus
CAAGGCTTCCTTTGTGTCGTAAGGGGTAGTCACTGCAGCCTCTTCAGGCTCCTGAAACTTCCCTGCTATTTTGCGTAATTGGCTAATGGGGCAGCCCAGGACAATTCCACTTTTTTTTTTTTTTTTTTTTTTTTTTTTTGCAGTCTTGCTCTCTGTCTCTTTCTTTCTTCAGGCTCATCACTTAGTATCTTTGTATCATCACTAGTGGCTTTGAAATTACCTCTCTCTCTCCCTTTGGCAACCCCTAGACAAGAACTATAATTTTTTATCGATGGTGTGTGGTTCTCATTTCCTTAGAAATAATAAGCCAGCAAAAATGCTTATCTTGAGTCTTGGCTGTAGACTTCTGTCTCCAGGTCAATGTGGACAACTTCTCCAGCTTTCTGTTATGGATAGGGATGATGTGCCTGAGTGTCTGCTCTCAACCAAGAAGCTTAGTTCTGCTCTCCTGCTTCACGTGTGTGTGTGTGTGTGTCTGGAGGCAGGGAGATGTTTCCAGCCTGTTAGCCACAGGATACAAATTTCTTCTCACCTTTATCTTCTTCTAGACCTGAGGTTCAGGAGGTCCCTGCTTCATCCTTTCTAACTTCTTTGAATTTTGTATTTCTGTTCTTTTTCGCTTTGTGAAAATATCTGTTATGTTTTTGAACATAGCTTTATCTTTGTAATTTTTATATTTTATGCATCTTAACTATGTATTTAAGCTAAGAGTAAATGGCCTTGACCAAAGCTTAACATTACAACACAATTTTCTCCCGAAGTTGGACTTGAGTTTTTTTTTAGCCAATGTTTTTTGGCTTTCAATAGCGAGTGAACACAATCTTCCTTTGGACACACTAGGACATCACCTCCCAGTGACTCTTTTGTGTACTCAAGAAGTCTCAGCATCATTCAAGCAGGCTGGATCAATCACCTTTTCATAATAGAGGGAGTTCCTTGACCCCCTGCACTTCCTGGGTGAGGCAATGCCCCACCCTGCTTCAGCTCACCCCCGTGGGCTGCACCCACTCTCTAACAAGTCCCAATGAGATGAGCTGCGTACCTCAGTTGGAAATGCAGAAATCACCCACCTTCTGTACTGATCTTGCTGGGAGCTGCAGACCAGAGCTGTTCCTATTCAGCCATCTTGTCCCATGAGATGAATTTAACCTTGATTTCAGTGAGACAGAAGTGAACATGAAGGGGAGCTGTTCAGAGTAGGGTATTTATGAGACCCATGAAGATACCCTGCATTGCTGAGAGATGGCCCTGCCATTCAGTGGAACAGACAGAAGATAAAACACCTAGGTTGAGAAGGAGGACTCTAAAATGAAAAATTGAGGGAACATTACAGTTTTGCAGAGAAACAGTTCTGACCTGAAACATCTGAAAAGAGCAGCTGGTAGATGCAGGTGTGTGTGAAGATGTCCATATAATTGGAGAAATCAGGGAGAATCTCCCAAAGGGAGACCAAAGCCAGAGCCAGTAGAAGCAGTGTGTGCATGGCAGGTGCTTCCATGCAGATGTGTACGTCCAGGCTCTGGGAGTCACCGCATCAGGACAGCTGGGTGGCTTGGATCCTTCAGCTCCTCTTCAGCTGCCTGGCCAAAGACACAGCTGTCTCTGGCATCAGCATGGGAATGCCTTTGGAATCCCATGCAAGCTTTATGGATACTGGTTCTGGTATAAAAGCAAGTGTTGTCCAAAGTGTCATAACAGACAGAAATAGGGACAATTCTAGGTTGACTGTCCCCTGATGCAAATTATCTCCCAGAAAGAGAATAAAACCATGCTTTAAAAGTTTAAATATTTCTTTGGTGCTTAATTCATTTGTCTTTCATTTGTTTTTCAGATATTTATTGTGCCTCCTCTGTGGTAGGTACTACACTAGGTGCTGAGAATATAGGTGACCCAGACACTGCTTATGTCCCAAAGGGGCTCGCATCCATTGGAGAAGACAGAATGGTTAATGAGTAAGCAAGGAAGAGTGGGAGATACTCATGACACTCCCTCAGGAGGGAGGATGCAACAGTTACACCCTGAAGTATTGAGTGAGTGAATTCTGAGCAACCCTGGATATCCAGAGGGGCTTCTTTCTGGTTTTCCCTAAAGATAGATAGAGAATAGTAGCCTCTCCCACACAATATAAGAAGAAAATCCAGATTTGTGCAGAGAATCTATGTCTTGGTGGCACACAGGGGTAGGAAACTCTCAGGTTTGCATCTTCCTTAGAAAACCAGATCTTCCTGCCTGCCATCCTCTGACCCCCACCTCCCCACCTCCCTGAGAAGGGCAGTGGATGAGCAAGTATGAGACATATGGAACTTGTGGAAACTTGAACTTGGCTGTCGGTAACATTTATCCAGATATAAAGTGCCTTGACTTGGCCCTCTAGGAACTAAGGCAGTTCGCAGGATTCAGGAATGAGTACTAAAAATGACCCTCTTCTATCCTAAAGGTGTGGTAGATGAGCCCACATTGTGTCCCCACAGTTAAAAATAAAGTACCAGAAAAAAACCCAGAAAATGTTGATATTCTACTGTTCTTGTTTACATAACATCAAATATCTGACAGCATTCACAAATATCCCGAGGTTGAATATCCTGTAGAATAATGACATCAACTGCCATTTCTTGAGATATTACTAAATGTCAGGTACAGTGTTAAGTGCTTTATAGGCATAATCTCATTTGAGCCTCATCTGTTATTATGATCTCATTTTATATATTAAGAAACTGAAGTTCAACTAAGGTTTCTTAACTTGTCCAAATTCACACAACATGTGAATAGTAGATCTTGTATTCAAACCTGAGTTGGAGTTCTTTTCAATACACAATTCTTCCTTTAAAAGCACCTAGCTATTCCTCTGAGTATTTTGTTATAGATTGATGTCTGGGTAAATGCATTATCTTATAATTTTCTAAAAACAGGTTATCTTACTGTTAATAGTTGTTTTCCATGCTTATATACACTCTACTGGACTGTGGATGGCAATGTGCTAGAAGTCATTACCTCATTGCTCTCTTCATACCTCACATGGCAGCCAGTACAGGGCTGAGCCCATTCTAAGTATTCACAATTGACCACAATCCACAAATCGGTGAAATAAAATGTGCACCACTGTAGACTAACACACTCAGTTTAGGGCTGTGCCCAATTCACTGAGAACTCCCTTCTTTGTCTTTTGGGAAAAGCCCAGGCCATTATTTATCAAACTTTTAAAATTTATTATTTATTGAGGCTCCTCTATTCAGGGATGAGACCCAGGGGTATGCAAACTAAGACATGGTTCCTACTTTAACAAGGTCATAGAGCAGTTGGAGATACAGACATCTAAGCAGCTACAATGCAAGGCTATGTTAAACACTGGAGAGGCGCACGGCTAGTCTTCTGTCGGAGTGCAGGAGGACATCCATACCACTGCATCAGGTGGAGTTAGGGCAGGTCTCTCTGAAGCAATGATCATTATGGAGGCAATCATGGCCAGGGAGGCCCCAAAGCAGAGCTGAAGCATGCTCAAAGGTCTAGAGCTGTGAACTTGATACCTTCTAGGAAATGAAAGAAATCCATCATGACCAGAGTGTGCTCTGCAAGGTGGGTAAAGCTGAGAAGTAGCAAGGAGACACATTATGAAGGACTAAGAAATGAGGCTTTTTCTGTCTATAAAACAAAGCTAAAGAGATTGAGTGTTTATCATCTCCAAATGTTGCCAGCCAACAGGAAGCTTTGGTATTGTTACTTCTTTCCCATTCCTGAGGTTACTAATTTTTTTTCTTGCCCGGGAAATCCCCTTCAATGAAAGATTTTCACCCATTGACCAGCCAAATGTGTCCCCTTTACTCTGTCCATCACTATGCAGGACAGGGTGGCATGGAACTGCAGTCTGACACCTCCCTGGACTGAGGCTAGAAAAGGGCAGGGCAGCCACCAGCCAGGCCTCCACCAGGCTCGCCCAGCAAATGGTTTTCTCCAGGCCTAATTAAGGATGACTTGATGTCTATAAACCTACACTTAAGTCTTTGTTGGCCTGCTATTGTTTCCACTGAGCGTGACAAGGTCTAGGAGCTTTAGTCTGGCTGTCTCAGCCAAGTGCCAAAGGCAAAATGAACAAAAAGAAAATCACTACTTTCATTCACTAAACATGCCCATTTACTTGTTTTTCTATTTTATTGCATTAGTCATTGCTATAAACCCGGCGTGGTCTCCTTATTTTCTTTGTATTGTACTAATATCCCAAAGCCAGGTGAGTACTCAAGTCATGAGACAGTCCTATCACACATATCCAGAGATGCCAGTTAAAACTCCCACCAGCAGCTCCTCCACGGGCACCCCCAGAGGTTCCTAGGTCTAGCAAGCCTTTGTTGCCACACACTTCAGAGTCCCTCTGAGAGATCCATGTGATTGGTGGTATCAGTAATTATCATTCTAGTGTATGATGTTGACCACATTATTGTTTTCTTTATTCTGGAAACTAGTGTTGCCAGATTAAGCAAATAAAAGTACAAGACATCCAGTTAAAATATTCATTTCAGATATGCAATAAAAATTATTCAGTATAAGTGTGCCTCCTATGGTTTTAGGAATAGACTTATACTAACATATTATTTTATGTACCACCAACTCTACTCTACAAACAAACAAATATTTAGTGCCATCTCAGTTGAGCCAGGGAGCCAAGCGTGAATCAGATGTGGTTTTTCACCTTAGGGGGTTCAAGGCTGGCGAAGGTGAGAATAGTAAATGGCTGAAATATGTACATCCTGATACTGACACCTCACCCCCACCCACATTCACCTAGATACACATGCACAGATGCTAATTACAGGTAATTGTCATTCATGAATATGAGTATAAATATAAACATAATGTGAATTAATAAAATATTAGCAGATTGTAAAGTATTCAGCGTTACAAAAATAAGAGTAATTTCCTTCAACCCACTAAGATTCAACTCTAGAAGGAATGAGAGAGTTTCAAATTTGAATATCTGTTGATGTAATACATCACATTATTATGTCAATAAAAATCTGATAATTTCAACATGTATTAAAGAAGAACTTGACCAAGTAAATATTTATTCCTTATTTTGAAAAACAATCAAAAGAAGGAATATATAGGCAAGTCCTTAATATGATAAAATATAGAAGTAATGTTCATTTCTAATTATGAGAACCACAACAAAAAAGTCTTAGAAAAATGAGAATAGATAAATGTTTTGTGTGTGTGTGTGTGTCTGTGTACCAAACCAAAAGTGAGAATAATGCTTAGTGGTAAACAGTAGAATGTTTTCTTTAAAGCTGGAAATGGTTATCATTGTAATTATTATTTAATATTATACTGGAAGTGGTAACCATTACACTTAGACAAAATTAAGAAATAATAGATATAAATACTATGTCATAAAAATATATTTATATAATAATATAAATAGAATTAAAATTCCATTAATAATGTCAACCAAATATATAATATCTACATGTTAATTTATTTAATATATGTGCAGGTCCTAAATAAAGAAAACTTTAAACCCAAGGATCTCAAAAATAGTTAACATACCAACAAAAGACACACTAACCTCTTAGGATAGAAACCCTCAATTTTATAAAGACACCAATTGTCTCAAAATTAATTTCAAAATGGAAACGTAATTAAAATACCAGGAGAATTTTTGTGGTTGTTATCAAGATTTTTTTGAAATGTAACAAAATTATGTAAAATTTATCTGAAAAAACAAACATCCAAAAAAGAAGAAAAATGAGAGAAGACTACTTTTACCAGATATTAAAATGCATTTTGCAGTTATAATAAATAAAATACCTGGAGAAAATTAATTCAGGGGTAAAAAAAGTCAATGAAATAGAATGAAGAGAACAGAAATAGACACAAATATATGTGGGAACTAAATATAAGATAAAATAACATTTAAAATCAGTGGGAGAAAAATTATTTTTTAAATGATTTTGCAAGAACAAATAAGCTAGATTATTCCTTTTAACAAAGGATATTACAGTTGGAGTGAAGATTTAAACATGTGACAATACAAAGCTATGTAAATTTCAGAAAACAAAAAGTGAACAAGCTTTTATAAAGCAGATACATAATTGAGAGATCATAAAATAACCAAGTGATATTTTTGGTGATTTAAAATTTAAAACCTGGGCAGGCTTGGTGGCACCCACCTGTAGTCCCTGCTACTCAGGAGACTAACCCAGGAGGATCCCTTGAGACCAGGAGTTCAGGGCTATAGTATGGGATAGTCACTCCTGTGAATAGTCACTGTACTCCAACCTGGGTAACCTAATGAGACCCTATCTATTAGAATAAATAAATAAATCTGTAAGCAAAATTACATACAGAAAGTAAAACGACAAAAAAACTGATGTATTATGCATATCACAAAGGGCTAAATTTTATAATTAATAAAGAGTTCATAAAAATCAATAAGAAATAAACTAACATCCAACAGAAACACATGTGCAAAGTTTGTGAATAAGCAACTAATGGAAAACAATGAATAATTTCTCTCATATTTTAATAAAAGCAGCAATAATTTTTATAATTTATCAGCTAGGCAAAAATTAAAGAGTTTCATAATATCTGGTGCTGGCAATTGTGTGGAAAAATTGGCTTCATGCACTATTGATGGTTATTTAAGTTAGTATAACCTTTGTAGACAACAATTTGGTGATATCTACCAGAAGTGGAAAAGCATGCTTGCATCCTTTAACTGCTAAGATCACTTGTAGGAATGTATCTTTGGAATATATGCATATTTTTGTAAGCAATTCCAGAACAGATATACAAGTTTATTTACTGCTGCGTTGTTTGTAATTTTGAAGGAGGGAAGGAGGCAAATAAAGGTGGAAACAAAGTGTCCATCAATAGGGGGCTCACTAAAACTTATTTATGATATATCCATATGATGAGCAAATATGCAGTGAAAAGAATGGAACCATAAGGTTTATGCTTATGTGATATTAGCATGAAATGTCACACAGAGATGAATGGTATATTGTGGCATATTACAGTCTCTTGTGTTAGATACATGTTTTGTGTGAATACAATGTATATATTGTGCAAAAATATATAAAATATGTGTTACATATACAGAGAGAATCATAAATACTGATACATGCCTGTCTTTATTGTAAAAAACAAAAACTTTTACTAATGTTGAAAGTAAAAAGGAGGGCAGATTACTTTCCATTTTCTGCCTTTCTCTACACTTTGGATTTTCTAAGCATGCATGTGTATTTCTTTTCATTTTTCCCCTACACTAACTGGAGTTATTTTGAGCTGTGGGATTAAAGGTTATTTTTTGTTTTCTTTAAAAAGTTTTTATCTCTATTTTTAAGTTAGGCAAATTTTACTTAGGGCACAGTGTGATAACCACAGCCAAGGCAATGCTCAGGAGAGTGAGTCCCCTGATGCCACGGGGCTCCTGCTTGTTCTCTGGCTCCTTCTTTCTCTTCCAAACACATGGCTCCCCATCCATCATGGTCTTAGGTTCCTTTCCTCTGCCCAAGTCCCAGCACAAGTGCAGAATTGCTGCGATTGGATTAACTCGACCCAGCCACAGCTGAATATTAAATGAAATCACGTATGACTTCAGTAGGTGATCAAGAAATGCTTGTTTTGCTTTGCGTTTCATTTTCCTTTTCAGTTTTGTTTTTCCTCTTCTTATGGTGGTGAGGAGAGGGGAAAGAAGGCTACTGCTGTCATAACCCTAAGTGTCACCTCCCAATGTGACACTTAGGTTTATGACAAGACGTAGCAGTAGGAGCCTTCAGCCTCACATCCTCCAGCTGCAGAGGAGTTAATTCTTCAGTCTGTCTCTCCATGATGAGGTGCCCAACCTCAGGGAGCTGTGCAATCCCAGTGGCTGATGGGTTCCCCGCAGGCTCTCCTGGGGTGAGCCTGGTCTTCACCAATTCTTATTTCTTCATCACTTGATTTACAGACACACGCCTATGACCTGCAGGCCTCTGGGCGTGAGCATCCAAACAGAAAAGAGTCATTAAAATTCAATCAAACCTGGAGTAAAGTTCCAAGTCCGCTGTGAGCCCAGAGCTGGGAAACCTAAGCTCTCTATTAAGGAGCGCCAGCAGCCCCAGCCCTGTGAGGGTGGAGACAGACTGTAGTACCTGTTTTGATTCTCCTACCAGAACTTCAGGGCAAGATCTTATTGTTATTGTTGTTTGGGAGAATTTAGCTTGCATTTTTTTCCCTTTGGAATTTTACAATTCTCCTTTAAGATAACTCAAGAAAATTCATAGTTTTAAAGCTTTTTACTATTCAAAAACATGGGAAGACAATGAAGAGGGTCTGCAGGACACAGCCTCTGGAGTACACACACTTGGAGGAAATCAGGATTTGAGTTTCCAGCTTTAGCTAGCTCATTTGTCAATAAGGATAATAACATTCTCTGCTTCGGAATTAAATTAGGCAACAAATGCATAGCATTTAACAAGGGCCAGGCATACACTAAGTCCACAAGTGGCTGTTACTATTATGGGTTGGCACACAGGTAGTGACCTATAGGTGAACTCTAGAGGCAAAGTGCCCAGGGTTTCAATCCGACCTTTGCCAAGTGCTGTTTGCATGATTCTGTGAAGTTACTTAACCTTTTGTGCTCCAGTTTACTCATCTGGAAAATGGGAATGATAATGGCACCTGCATCATTGTTGTAAGAATTACAGAGTTGTAAGAATTAAATTAGTTAATATATGCAAAGTGCTATTGAAGGCCTATCACATTGTAGGTAGTATAAACGTGTTGCTGTTGTGCATCAACTATTTACTTTTTACATTTATTTTAGAATTAGGGAGTACTTGTGAAGGTTTGTTACAAAGGTATACTGCATGATGCTGAGGTTTGGGGTGTGACTGAACCTGTCACCCAGGTAGTGAGCATAATAACCAATAGGTAAGTTTTCAGCCTTTGCCTCCATCCCTCCCTCCTGCTTTAGTAATACCCAGTGTCTATTGTTCCCATCTTTATGTCCATGAGTACCCAGTGTTTAGCTTGCACTTATAGGGGAGAACATGTGGTATTTGTTTTGCTATTCCTACATTCGTTTGCTTAGGATGAAGGCCTTCAGCTGCATTCATGTTGCTGAAAAGGACATAATTTTGTTTTATTTTATGGCTATGTCATATTCCACGGTGTATATGGACCACATTTTCTTTATCCAGTCCACCAATGATGGGCATCTGGGTTGTTTCTATGTTTTTGCTGTTGTGAATAATTCTGTGAGGAACATACAGGTGAATGTGCCCTTTGGGTTAAATTATTTTTGTCTTTGGGGTATATACACAATAATGTGATTGCTGGGTCAAATGGTAGTTCAACTCTTAGATCTTTGAGAAATCTCCAAACTGCTTTCCATGGTGACTGGACTAACTTATATTCCTACCAGCATTCCCATTGTTATTTTTTGACTTTTTAACAAAATCCATTCTGATTGGTATGAGAACAGTATCTCACTTTGGTTTTGATTTTCAATTCTCTGATGATTTAGTGATGATGAGCATTTTTCATATGTTTGTTGGTCACTTACATGTCTTCTTTTCAGAACAAATATTTTAAAAAGTATTATTGATAACAAAAATCCTATTGAAGAAATCCAAAATAGCAAAATAAAAAAATGCATGCATGGAATCAACCCAAGGAAAGCAAGTAGGAGGCAATAATGAAACAAAATCAGAAAACGAATTTTAAAAACAGAAAAACAGAATTGGTAAATAAATTCAAATAAAACACTTCCCTCTGCCACACACACACACACACACACACACACACACACAATGCTAAAACACATGAGCCTCTGGTGAACAATGAAGGGATATGAGCCATAAATAAAATCAGCAACTATAAGCTCAGGTTCCCCAAAACTGAAGATTTAGATCCCTCTGGGTGGAGGTGGGCCCAGTAGCTGATGGATTCCTTGCTGGCAGAGGGTCTGCTTTGGTGATATGTGATTTATCTCTAGTGGAGATGTTTCCACTTCTGCCAGCCTGGATATCGGCCATCTGGTGCCAGCCATCCTGCCCACATAACCCATCTCTCTTTTGGCCTTTGAGAAGAGCCCGGATGTCGGCACCATCCTTTCTGAAGGATCTGACTCAGACTTCCTCCTATCATCTTAGCAGGGCCTAGGACACCCCGCTCCTCAGCCAGCTTCCTGCAAAGCAGCCCACCCGCTAGTCCACCTATGGGCCGTCTTAAGACTGGAGACCCAATTTGAGAAATGATGAAAAAGATTTTCACCCCCCTCATGCAGTATGGTATTTTTTTGGAGGGTGATATCCATGGGTGATTGTGGATGCCAAAATCCTCAGGTGCTCACATCTTTTCTATAAAATGGCATAGCATTTGCATACAACCTACACACAGCTTCCCATGTACTTAAAATCATCTCTAGATTACTTATAGTACCTAATATAATAGGCACTATAAGTAAGCATTATATTCTATTGTTTAGGGAATAATGGCAAGAAAAAAGGTCTGTACATGTTGAGCAAAGATGCTTTATTTCCACGCATAATTGTGGTTGAATCCCTGAGTGCAAAATACACAGATATGGAGGATGAACTATCTATTCACTGGGTCCCTTCTGCATCAAAGACCTTGGGAAATAGATGTTATTCAATAAGTATGAAAATTCGTGCTGGTACCTGTGGAATACTGGGCTGGTATGGTAGTATGTTACGAAGTATTTTTTAAAAATTGACTTTCTACTGCTTTCTAAGAGATAAAAAGAGTTGAAAGGAGAAAAAAAATCCAGATAAAGAATATGTCAAGAATACGTCAATAGAGCAAAAAAGAGAGTGTATGCAAATTCCAAGTGCCTGGCCCCATTAGTGAAAGTCGTGAGCAGACGGGGAAGGGAAGAAATGGCCCTAAAGTAGTCATAGATGTAAGCCACGATGGCAGAGAGCTAGGTGACAGACATTCAGAGAGCAGAAGAAGGGTCATCACGGTCACTACTACATATTGACCACTGCGTCCACTCCATGCACTTCAACGCATTTATTTGTTTAGTCTTTACAACTTCCCTATTTGGAAGGTGCCACTGCATGGCCATTTCACAGATGAGGAGACTGAGATACAAGGAAGTTAAGTACTCAGGCCTGTGTTCTTTTTCTTTTCTTTTTTTGAGATGGACTCTTGCACTGTTGCCTGGGCTGGAGTGCGGTGGCGGGATCTTAGCTCACTGCAACCTCTGCCTCCCAGGTTCAAGTGATTCTCCTGCCTCAGCCTCCTGAGTAGCTAGGATTACAGAAGCCCATCACCACGCCTGGCTAATTTTTTGTAGTTTTAGTAGAGACGGGGTTTCACTATGTTGGCCAGGTTGTGGTTCACGCCTGTAATCCCAGCGCTTTGGGAGGCCAAGGCAGCAGGCCTGTGCTCTTAACCACCCTGCAGAGCTTCCAGGTAAGACTGTATTTATATTCGGAGCTGGCCACTTACTCATAGCCTTGGTTTCTTTATCCTTTAAATGGAGGTAGTAATACCAAACTCATGGTGCTGAAGGGGCCCAAATGAGATAACACAGGTAAAGTCTCTGGAATACAGTAGATGCCCAAACATCCCTGGCCATTGCCTCCCAGTCCCACCAAACTACCTTTGAGCATTATTTACAGATATGCTAGTTCATGCCACGTGTGGTCACCATTTCTGAAATACTCATGAGATTTCTGACTCACTGGCTTTGCTCTGACTCAAAGGCTTTTCCAACTTAAGGGCTTCCCAATTTCTGGAAACCTGGAGGTAGAAAAAAGAGGCATCCCAGATAGAAATGGTTTCCTCTAGCTGGGATGCCTTTTCCTTCTATTTCCAGGTTTCCAGAAACTTGGGAGCCTCTGAGCCCCCACCTGTATAGTAGAATTTACCCTATGAAATCTCATCACTTCCCTCCAGAGTGAGTCATGTTTCTTCCCTTTGTTTTCCCCAGGCTTTGTGTGGGCTATTTCTGAGAGCGCTGGGTCTCAGCTTTGCCACCTAGAAAAGGGGATAATAACATCCACCCTGTAGGAACTGTGTAAAGTATGCAAGCCGTGTAAAGTTCTTTAACTTTCACAGAACACAGTTAGCACCTAATAAGTTGTGCCTGTTATAATCATTATTGCTGGACAAAGGCTTTCTCATATTACAGTTAACCATTGGACCAAGTTTTTACTTCCTCCTAGATGAGGGATTAGAGCAGGAATGTTATTAAATCACTTTTTGTTCTCTCCATGGTGTCTGGCACACGGCCCGGAGCATAATAGATGCTCAGAAAATGTGGAATGAAGTGAACAAGTATGAAGTCAGAGATCACACAATTAGGGAGGCTGATCCAGATAATAGGAATGAGGCTCTTTCCACATTTGCTGCGCGCTGCACGCTTACAGTCCACAAAGCCTTGTGCTACATGCTCTAGACGGTATCAGAAGGAGCACGTTGAAATGCTCTCTCCCCCCGGGTGCTAGCATTGTGGTTGAGCCTAAATGAGAGGGCACAGCACAGGGTTTATCAGCAGAGCACAGAGATTCCAGAAGCATTGAGGCCACCCATGGGAAGTTTGAAAATGAGGTCAGGCAGGACGCAAGTCCTATGGCTATAGGGATGGTTATCTTTTTACCTATTCCTGTGTGTCCCTTGTTTAGCCAGGTATCATGGAAGCTGCCCTGATAATGACATTTGTTAAATGGACGAAATGTGGAAAGGCTTCCTGAGGAGGATGAGAGAAATGATGTGGGGTGTTGGGTAGGAAAAGCTTCGATGACAAACTATTGGGAAGAAATTATATATACAACAGTAGGAAAATGGTTAGGTCAATTGTGATACTTCATTCAATGTAATTATTTATAGTCATTTAAAATTAGGTTTACAAAAGTCTTTATACAAAGGAAGAATGTTTTTGTTTTATTTTTAGTGAAAAAGACTGATAGAAAATTTCATAAACCCTAACATTGTAACTACTGAAGACTAGGAGCACACTGGAACTTACTAGTAGCTTGCTCCAAATCCTAGATTTATGAATAATTCTTTTCTGCTCTGTTTTGCTCTATTTTTCAAAATTTCTAATGACCATGAGCAATTTTTATCACGGAAAAAGAATGAAATTGTAAATTGTATAACATATCTACATCGATTAAAGTATTTTCTAGAAATAATTTATGAAACCTACTGGATTATCCATAATTGGTAATCCTCTCTCTTTCCTGATTTTAATAATTTAGAAGACACTGAATATGTATTGTATACAATATATTTTGGGTGCGTTTGTGTGAATCTCTGCAAATACTCTTAACACGAGTCTGTACTTAACACATACGTGTAGATCCATCTGAAACACACACATACACAGGAAGGAGATATAGTTAATGTGAAGCAAGATGAAGGTGGCTAGATTGATGGGGAATAGAATAGAAATTTTAGACTCTCAGTGTGTACTCACAAGTTCAAAGGTGTGTTATAGAACTGAGAGAGTCCAGGATAGTCTACCAAAAACACACCCTCTCTGTGGAAGGAACTGAGGATTTGGGAGAGAAACGAGACAACAAAGACATATACGAGTCCCTTCCTTTCCATTCTCTCTTGCTCTCTCACTCTCACCTCCCAGGCTCTGCCTACGCCCAACATCCTTTTCCTCCCTCTCCCTCCTCCTGTCTCTTCTCTGAATGCTGCATGAGCTGTCCAGCCCTAGGGGCTGCTGCCGCAAAAGACAACATCCGTGAGCATTTTGCCGGCTGGGAAGAGGCAATCAGGACTTTGGCAAAATGTTTCTGACAATGACAAAGGCCAAAAGTGGTCAAAATGGGCCGATTTTTGAAAGAAAAAATCTATTTTTAGACCTGGCTGGGCATTTCGGGGTTGTGTTTTGAAAACAGGTATTTAAGGTTGTACGTAATTCATTTAATGTGCAAGGAAGTTACTAATTTTATAGAGAAATAAAGATCCACAGAACTCATGTTATTCTGAACTCTACCTCAGCCTTAGCCTGGGGTAATTACTAACTCTTCTGGTGAGAAGATAATTTTATTTTAATTCTCATGCAATAGCTGAATAAATTCCATACAAATGCCAACTACTAGTCTTTATGAGTAAATTATTGTCTTCACTATTAGGGTGTGGTACAGGAGAGAATGACATACTTAGGGAGTGATAATGCTTCTTGGATATGAGTTCTTTCTAGGCCATTATAAACATAACAACCCTGTTTTAAAAATAGTTTAGGTGAACATGTTGAAAGAGAACAAATAAGAGACAAAAAATTATCATTTAAAAAATAAAACAACAATGCAGACACTACTTTGATAAAGGAGGATAGTTCCATCTTAGAGAGAACCATGGCTTTCTGACTTTCTGTGCTTTGGGTCCCCACCATCCCCAGCCTGTCATTTCCAACTCTTTAGACCTATGTTACTCACCCAAGGGACAGTTCCTGTCTTGAGTATCCTTGCTCTACCTTTAAAAAATGTGAAATATGCTATTTTTTAAGAGACAGAAGGCAAAAATTAAATGGAATCGTCTACTATTTGTGTGAAACATTTTGCACAGATGTTTTAATGCTTTTTTGATGTTTGTTTACTGAAACCTGCATCAGTCAACCCAGGAGCATTCTCTAGCTGGAGGAGTTTGGCTGTGCCTTTTAAAGATTTAAATGCTCTTTTTATTTTTTTCTTTAAAGGAGTAGGACATAAAAACTAATAATCAAATATTCAATTTTTCCATTAAACACTTTGCACATGTGCTCACATTTGATTAATATAGAAACCTGATAATGTAGGCACTAACTCTCTCAAATTAAAGGCACCAATGCTAAAAGATAGGAAGCAGCTTGCCTAAGAAGAGCAGATGAGACTAGTGAGTGCAAAAGTAGGATTTTGCCTGACTCTAAAGTTTATATGTTTCCTCCCCAGCTACCACCCTGCCGCAACCACCTAGAGAACTACCCAGTTTCCAGTTCTGTACCTTGTTTATTTCCCAAGTTTTAACGCCTGCACTGGGACTGAACTAGAATTCTGGCTGCAAAACCTCGTTATCTCAAAGGGTTTGTGCTCAGAATTACAGAACTGGGGTCTATGGTGGATTGATGTTTTTGTTTTTGTTGTTGTTGTTGTTTTCCTTTTTGTTTTTGAGATGGAGTTTCACTCTTTTTGCCTAAGCTGGAGTGCAGTGGCGCGATCTTGGCTCACTGCAACCTCCACCAGCCAGGTTCAAGCGATTCTCTTGCCTCAGCCTCCCAAGTATCTGGGATTACAGGTGCGCACCACCATGCCCAGCTAATTTTGTATTTTTAGTAGAGACAGGGTTTTACTATGTTGGCCAGGCTGATCTTGAACTCCTGATCTCCAGGAATCCACCCACCTTGGCTTCTCAAAATCCTGAGATTACAGGCATGAGCCATGTGCCTGTCTGGGTCGATGCTTATCTTCATAAATTTACTAGGTGCAAAGATAGATGGCAGTTTAAAGGAAGAAATATTTGTACTCCTGGGCTGTGACACTACTTTTTCAAGGATCCTCTCTTTTGTTCCAGACCCCTGTTACTGACAGTTCTGTGAGCCACTCCTCTCACCTCCACCAACATTTTAACATGTGAATGAATTAATTTTTTTACTTTGAAATTGTCTTGACACTCCTTGAGGTAACTGGAGTCATCTGATAAAAATCAGATTTGCCAAGCAGATTTTTCCAAGCTTTCTATTTTTATTCTTTGCTTTCTTTCTCAGCAGACCAGCTTGCAAGGCCCCACCCATCCACTGCCCCAAATCACTGGAGCAATACTTCTCCAGTAGAGTAGATACCCAAGCCTGAAATCCAAGCCACGACTTCGCTGGAGAAATGAACACTTGACTTATTTTAAGGCTCTTGGCTTTGGGGTTTTATGAAAATCATAACCAGGATTACAAAGGACAATGGAAGCCATATGTTTTCTGGTTTTTATTTATTGGTGAAGAAATTAAAGCTAAGGAGCTCAAACAGCCTTCCAGAATCACCTGCTATTAGTGACAGAGCTGGAACCTGGTGCTGTGGCCTGGAGCCTCAGGCTTGGAGGGTGCAAACACTGTTTCTCCTCTTGTGCACGAAGAAAGCCAGAGTGCTGCTTGGGAACCAACTCAGGGTGGTACCTATCCCACAGGGTTATGAGAGATTGAATGAGTCCGTACATGCGAAGTGTTTAGAACAGTGCCTGGGACGTAGAAAGTGTTCATTCTTCTTATTATCTGATTAGCTCAGATGAATGTCTTTCAGAGCAGGAGAATGAGGCAGCGAAAGGCTTTTAGCACTGACCACCAATGCCAACATGTGGATGCCAGAATAACTGCTGGTCATGTGTTGGAATCTGTATAAGAATGCAAATCACTCACTCTTTCTCTACGTTTTTAACTTCATTAGGACAGCATTTTGAAAGCAAAGCTTTGAAATTAGAGTTGTTTGCTTTGAAAACATTTAAGTGTCCTCCTGAATCTCTCTGCAAATGAAAAGAAACTGGCCTGATACAGGGAGGATGGAGTCATGGCCACAAATACTATAAAAAAGCAGTTTACTTTCTGTGTTAAAACTTAGTATGACTTAAAGACTCTTTGGGCTTTTTTTCCTGGAGAAACTGGATATTTGTTATACAAAACTGATAAGTCTTTCAGCATCTGGTGTAAAGCCGAACCTCTATGCAGTGTATGTTCTTATTTAAAAGGATACAAAGGCATGCTTTTATATTTCCTGGACATGCAGGAGAGTTCCAGAGAATTTGTTGTTGTAAAAGAAATTTGCTTTGTGAAGATGACAGCTGTATTTGCATTTCCTGTTCTAAACTCTTTTCCTAAAATTTAGACATTATGCTAGCACCTGGACTGCTTGCTAAATTTCTGGAAAGTTGTCAGCTCTTCCCCTCCCCATCCTAAAGTCTCAGAGTTAGCCCACCCTTTCCCACTCTTCACCTGTCTACTTCATGCTGCCTCCACTCAGAGCCACAAGGCAAAGACTGAAAGGGGTGAGAGGCTGCAGGGACTGCTCTAAGTGGAGGTACCAAGGACTACTCCATCACCTTAGAGGGACATTTGAGGGGAGACTGAAAGGTTGACTTAGGTCTGTGATATGTGGTTGGCCTCTGTGCATGGGTGGCACAACTCACCCCTGAACAGAGAACTCTGGCTTAGAGATTTCTGCTGGGTCAGTAATGCTGATTCTTACAAAGGAAATGAGCCAGGCTAATTGATAATAACAGCTGTCATTATGGAGGGTTTACTTTGTGCTAGATGCAGAGTTAAGTGTTTTGCACACATTATCCCTTTAAATCCCTTGTAGCAACCCTGCAGAGAGGCCGTTATCACCCCCATTTGTCAGGGACTCACAAGATGAAGCAGGGGCAGTGCTAGAACTTGAGCCTGAGACCCATTTCCCCACACTCTTACGTGTGGACCTATTCAGGACCACAGAGCTGTGTCCAAATTTCTCATTTTTCTCCTTCATGAGGGAGAGAATTTACATGTGAGCTTCAGCCCTGGAAAAGGGGCTGCTCTAGGGCCTGGGCCTGTTGGCATCTACCTGTATGACTTGGAGCAAAACATCCGGTTCATCTATGAGATAAGGTCTTCTACTGGATCCTGCTTTCTTGGATTGTTATAAATTCCGTCTAGCATGTTGTTGGGGTTTGGGACAGTCTCAAAATGTGAATATTGAGCCTTTTGGTCTGAGATGTTGTTTTCTGCTTGTGCTTTGCTAAAGTTTGCCTCAAATAGAGAGTTTAATGAGACAAAGCTATTTTGTCTTCCAATTTATTTCATTGCATTTAGGCAAAATGAAAATACGCAAATTCTCTTCCATAGGGCTTGCCCTCGTCTCAGCACCAGAATCCAAATGCACAGTTGAGGAAAGAGGTTTGAAAGCCTTCAATTGGGACTTAGTCTCTCCTTCACATTCCCTGCGCCCTGGTATCCTACCATAGGCCAATTGGGTATGAAGGCTGGTGTGGTGCAGTGTCCTCACATCTCCCATGACTTCCACTCCATAAACACACTAGACACAACTTCCTTTTGGGGTCTCACATTCTCTCTAAGATTGGGGGTCAAAACTTAGTTTCTTTTTAAATAAGTCACTGTGACTTGACTGTTGACCCTGTACCTATTTACCACAACCAGTTCCTTTCCTAATCAGTTTCCTTGTGAGTGGAATTTCCCGTTTAAAGTTTGCTTTGATTTCAACTTTAGTTTTTGAAGATGTCTGTCCTTCCTTCTTTCCCCCACTGAAGTCATGCTGTAGTAGGGGTGAGGGACATGGCCTGCTATGTAGGGGAACCATTTCAGCATCTAATTTGACTATATCAAATGATTGTATCAAGAGGCAAAATTGGACCCTTTGTAGAGCCAAGTCAACGCCATGAGGGAGTTGTTCTGGAGCTCCGATACGGAATAAGGCTGCAATCCTCAGTCCCACCTTCAGTATCAAGCAGGCTTAGACCCTCTTCATGGTGTGCACCTAAATCCTGTATATGTTCTATTTTTTAAAATCCATATCCCAAGAGAAGCAAATACTTAATTATCACTCTCATTTTCTAAATGCAGTTCGGTTATTGGTTTTGACTTAATGAAGAAAATAGTTGGTGGGAATGAGCCAGGCTCTGAAACACCAAGGAAAGAGCTGAGAGCTCTGAAGGGGGGCAATGAGTGGTAGAGAATCAAATATATGCAACTAAGCACTTTTCACGTTTCACATGAAACAGTTTGATATCATTTTTTAAAAGAAGGAAAGAAATATTTTAGATATTCTAAGCATAATGCTTAAACCACAAATTCTGTAAAAAATGAACAGCATAAGCTATTAACAGCCGTGCGCGTCATAAACACCTTAGGCGAGACAATCAGATACTAATGCCAAAAGCACCTTGGAGCCATCAGTCTGCACGGGGCTCGACTTCTGCAATTTCATAAGATAAATGCCTCTGCTGTTTTAAGATGATGAAACTACAGCTGAGACGAATCTCCGTGTTTTTCACCAGTGATTTAATAAAGGCCAGCTCAGAATAAATATGGAAAGGCTACTCTAAAAGCTTTTTTAGCTTTGTGCTGAAACGTGTTCAAACTTTCTTTTGTAAATTGATTGTATCCAAAGTTCCGATTTGTCCACGCATGGAAGAAAGATGTTTACTAAGTCGTGGGCTTTAAATGTTCCATGTAACGCATTGTGGTTTTATGGGGAATTTAGGGAAAGATGCTTTCTTGGGCAAAGCCGGGGTCTGAGGATTCAAAAGTTGACTCTACTTTTCTTGGCCAGAAATGGCTGCCAAGAGAGACAGTGGAGAAAAAGGTGTCTGCATCATGGATTTTGCTGTCCTTACAATTAGGTTTCTCTTTTTTAAGTGCTCATATCCATATGATGTCACCCTTGCCCTCAGGTTTATTTTTGTGTCTTAAGATGCTTTAAACACACATCCAATCAATAAGCAGGTAGGCAGTGAGACGGATATGGAGATGGACAGTCAGCAGCTCAGATAGCAAGATAAACATGCTTCAATATATTACAGGCAATTACTTCCAAAAGTGTTTAAAATCCTAGGGGATAAGACTGAATATAATTTTAGAGGATCTATTTAAATCTTATATTCATAAGAATTTTTTTTCCCATTTTTGGTGAGCAAGAGAGCCCAAGCCAGCAAGAGAGCAAGCAAGGCAGGCCTGATTTATTAATATTTCTTTGGGTCCCTGTGCCTGGCAGCTGACTCTTTTAGTATGCCAACCAACCTTTTCCAGAATTACTGATGAAGCTGTGTGTGTGTGTGTGTGTGTGTGTGTGTGTCTGTGTCTGAGTTATGTGTGATTGTCATTGGTCTGCCAGCCCACTTTTCAGAATGGCAAGAGCCTGTTGGGAAAAAGCGATGGTCCATGTACAGGTTTGGCTGAGGGGCCGACACAGTTGACTCTTCGGAGGTGGTGGAAGCCGCCTCCCTGCCGTCAAACACTGCAGCAGGGGGCTGTGTCCGTCTGCCTGCCTGCCCCCTGCACTGGGCCCTTCTGACTTTAATTACGTCCTCCTTGGCTGAATTCACAGGTGGCTTTTCTTGGAGGAGGCGTTTACCTCTCCCCAAGCCCCCGGCTGCTCATTTCCTCAGTGGATTAGCAGGGCCACGATGAAACAGAAGCTTGTGCCTTCTCCATTCTTTACACAACCTGGTGTTAGAGGTTGACCTTTCACCCCTGGAGATTCGGAGGATTAAGGCTGCTTTTAAGTCTCGCTCTGGTTACTAATCCACCACTTTCACTTGATGTTATGTAAGCACTTCCTGACTTACCCTTTAAATCCTGTAAACATAATAAAACAGAGTTTAACCTTTACCTTTGGATTTCCCCACTATCTTTTGCGCCATCGAATCAACTGTGGAAGGATCCAGGAAGAGAAAGCTAATAAGTGATAGCCTGGATATTTTTTTTGCCCTGGGACATGTAACAAAACATTACAATATTTAATATATTCAGGTCAAATAGTTGTGGAGAGCACCAAAAGCTTCAGACTAGGCAAATACTGTTTTCCCCTTTTAACTGCATATATTTTCCCGCAAAACAACGAAGCAGATGGTATTGGGTGTTTCCTCCCAAAGGGAAGCCCTTTTAAGCAAATTAGAACCAATAAGGTCCAAAAGATAGCTGGAGAAAAATAGGCTTTAGAGGCAGTTTGCAATAATACAGACTTTCAGTCTGGCTGTCTCAACCCTGCATCCTCCCAATGCTAACCTGAGAGCCCATCTCTTGAAGGCTTTGCTCTTTAAATAGGAATATTGTTAGCTAATCCTGATTTTGAGACCCAAAGGCAAATCCGAAATTGTTTTTGAACAAACATAAAATTCATCTTTTCTGTTTTCTGTTCAGGTGGTCAGATGTCTCTCCTGAATGCTCATTTTTAGGGACTAAGTTGTAAGGTCTCCATAAACTGTGTTTAGAGGCTCCCATGGGTAGTGAATTGTCACCAGCTCCCTGGTTAGCAAGGACAGACTAGCACACTGCGTCTCTCATTACAACATCCACTACCAGGGCGCCTGAGCCGACCACCTTTATAACACTTATACAAGAGAGCACTATGGATTTGATGAATTCTCATTTTGTTTTTGTTTTTGCATTTGAGGGAATCCAGATTAACCCAGGTAGCAGGTGGCAGTTAAAGGGAGGCAGTGAAGTGATGGTTCGATAGACCCCAGTCCGGGAAATGGGACAGCTCAGTGACCAGCCAGCCTGTGTCCTTGTGGATGTCACCAACCATATGGCAGTCAGTTTTTTTCGACTTCACCTTCCAGTGATGATGTCATGGACTTCTTCCTCTGGATTACTGAAGAAAAAACCTCGGGTAGTGCGTTTGTATTAACACATAATTGAATGTTCCCAAAAACATTTGTGGTTAGTTGGGTGAAGAATATGAAGAATAAATATCCTTTATCATTTAAAACTATAATAAACTAATTAAACAATGGATATGACTTCCCTTTTAGGTGTCTAATGTGCTACGCTAATTTATCTTATCTTTACTCCACATGGTCTGTAGATGAAACCAAAGATCTGAGATCTGTACATCTCCAACTTCAGCTTTCATTTCTGGAGCACTTACTCTATTCTGGAACCCATGTTGGGGAATACAGCTGTCCTTTGATATCTGTTGGGGATTGATTGGTTCCAGGACCCCTGTAAGTACCCAAATCTGTAGATGCTTAAGTCCCTGATATAAAATGGAGTAGTGTTTGCATATAACCTACACACATCCTCCTGCAAAATTTATTTCTAAGTTACTTAGAATAGCTAATACAATGTAAATATTGTGTAAATACTTGTTATACTATATTGTTCGGGAAACAGTTACAAGAAAAAAATCTGTATCTGCTTAGTACAGATGCAACTGTCCATTTTTCTCAAATATTTTTGATTTTCAAATTGGTTGAATCTACGAATGCAGAAGCCATGGACATGAAGGGCCACCGTACATGCTTAGTGTTAATTTAATCCTTACTATAACCCTGTGTAGCAGGTGTTAGTAGATGTCCTCATCCATTTTTGAAGAGACTTAAATTCAGAGCCACTAATACAGAACTGAGGTGCCAGCCCAGCTCTGCCTGGCCCTGCCCAGCCATGGAGCCTGCCCGGATGCTGAGCCACTATCAGGCAGAGAAGCACACACTATACCCTTTGTCTCTCCTTCTCACAGCAACTTTTTCAATCCTTGGAGCTTCCAGGGCAGGTAGCAGAGTTGCTCCCATTTGAGAGTTGAGAACATGAGGAGCCATAAAAGTAAAATATGAGTTTTCATGTATGAATATTTTGAAACATTCATAGCAGAAAATGTAAAGTGCCCTAGGCAGGGTGGAAAGCAGGGATGCAGGGGCTGCTGGCCCATGCAGGTAGTGAATCTCAGTTTCTATGGGGGTTCCCTGGGATTCCCTTAGATCCCCTATTCATCTCTATCTCCGGCCCCGGAGGCTTTCCACAGGAAGGGACCTCTGCCCTGTCTGCCGACTAGGAAGACTCTTTGTCAGTGTTCTCAATGGGGAAGTGATATGGAAGCAGAATGCTAAGGAGTGGGTGGCCAGGGCAGCCTGCTGCTCTGCCATGCTTCTCACAACCTGCTGTCCCACTGTGGGGAGCTAATGAGCATCGAAACACCTAAGAAATGCCTTCTGACAAGAGACACATGTAATTCGTGTCCTGTGGTAAATGTCTTTTCAGTGAGTTTCTGCAGAGATGTGATGTGCTGTTTGTGACGAGCATGTCCTTTCTTGTAAATGCCTGTGTCACTGCTCTGCTCCTACGCGATGCCCACACACATAAGGATAGCTGCTCCCTCTTGGAGGTGCTGCTCCCCTAACCTGCTAAGCATGATAGCTGGAGAGGAAGGACTCGCCCAGGCCCAGCAGATTCTTCTTCCGCATTCCACACAACTTCTTCCAGAGGTGGGAAGACAGAGAGAAGAAGACATCTGGGAGGGAAGGGAGACACTCCAAAGCATGTTGAATCCACATCCAGCTCTGCTCAGGGTCCTCAGGCCTCACAGTGCAAAGACCCAGGTATGCACATACTCTGCATATTCACTCACACGCTCAGTCCTTTTGTCTCTCTTGCAGGAAGGGAACTCTGCCCTGTCTGCCTACTAGGAAGACTGCTTGTCAGTGTCCTCAATGGGGAGGTGATATGGAAGGTGAATGCCAAGCAGTGGGCGGCCAGGGCAGCCTGCTGCTCTGCCATGCTCCTCACAACCTGCCATCAGTCTTGGATTTTACTTGGATTTTCCTCTTCCCATCTGGTAGAACAGTCCAGTCCTTCCTGGGTTCTACCAGATGGAAAGAGGAAAATCCAAGTAAGTCTCTTCATCTGTGAAATGCAAGATCAGTACCCACCCTGCCTACTTCTCAAAGTTTTTTTGAAGGTCACATGAGGATGAGTGTGATTAAATTTTGCAGGCATTTTAAAATTGCCATCCAAATTTTAAAACCCTAATAGAATATAAGTTCCATGAAGGCAAGGCCTTTGCTTTGTCCACTACAATGTTTTGTCCACTCTAGAATAGTACCTGGCACTGAGTAGCTGTTCAATTAATATTTGATGAATCAGTGAATCAATAATTGTATAATACCAACAATAAGTTAATATAATTTATCATAAAACCATCGAGTCAGTCTCATGAGCATTTTAGGTATACTTGCAATGAAATATGCAATAAATGAACTTACCATGTAACAGAGCCTTTTTGGTTTTTGCAAACCAATATTCCTGTAAAGGATACTAGGCAGCATCTGAATATTTGACAAGATGTAACAGAAGTTCTTGTCGTTGAAATGGCAGCAGTCATAGTAATTACAATAAAATATCCTTAGCCCAAAGTTGCTTGCCCTGCAAGCAGTGATCTGAAATGCAGCTGAGGACCCAAGAGGAAACAAAAAGCTTGAGTGGATGACATGACTGTCCTAGAGCTCAATACATTTGAGCTCAATTGTCCCCACTTGGAATCCATTAGCTCTTACTTTGCACCTAATCATAACATACACAGTGATTTATTTTCCCAAACTAGAACTGAAAAGAAAAGGTGAGAGAGAAGGCAGAAAATCTACTAAAAAAATAAATTTTAAAAATGCATACTAAAAATATCTAACTTGGGATCAATTGAGGTAGAGATCAACTTCCTTACAAAATCTCACAGTTCTTTAATATTCATTCACTTTTTAATTTTTAAGCAACTTGACATTCTTAATAATAGCTCAGCATTTCCATGAAAAGCTTAAATGATCTTCTGAATATGCTTTTAAAAGAAAAAGATGTGATGTCTAGCCAAGAGGCACTCTAAAGGCATATAAAGGGATAGCTGGTCCAATAAGCTGACAAAGAACATGTATCCCAGATTCGGAAAAAGCTGGGTCCAAACCCAAGTCCTCACCCAGCTGTGAGCCACCTAACATGTGACTAAATTTGATGCAGCTTCAGTTTATTCACCTATTAAAAAATGGGGTTGATTGAGACGATGAGATTCAAAGGTATTATGTAAATAAGGTGCTTGGTGTATAATGTAGTAGCAATAGCGCCTTACTATTTTTACCTGGAAAATTCAATTATGTTGAATGTCTCAATCTCAACATCACCATAATAGTGTGAATACCATTATATAGAATACACAAATATATAGGATTATAGCAATATATAGTTCCATATAATTCTATATATTCATGTATAATATTATTATAATAATACTAATATTATAATAATACTAATATATAGAATTATAGCACTATTAATACTATCAGTTATCATCCTGGGGATGACCTAATAAAAGACTCTTAGCAAAAATTCAGCTCTCAGTATTAAGAGGAGTTTTTTTCCTGAACATTTTATGTCAGATATTTCTAGCAGCAGATGCATTTGCTAAATTTCATGCCATAAATAACCATAACCACTTAGAATTGTTGTTACATGGCTTCCTTGTACTTCACACTTATCAATCAGTAGGGGTTGCTAGGGCCAAACAGTTCCCAGATCAAATGGCAATGAAGAAGAGAATCAGGGTAGACGTATTTTATGGCATAAGATTCTTTTCAAATTGAAGTGTGAAAAGAATCAATTTAGCCAGGTGCCTAACTGTCCCAAGAGTCCAGATAGAGCAATTACTGAAATAACAAAAATGAATGCAAAAGAGAAAAAACCAAAAAGACCCTTCCTATCAGGTTAATGCTGGGAAGGCAGTTTATACCTTATAAACTTTCTGTTTCCGTAGTTCCTCCACAAACAATGGCTTTCAGTCATGAAAAACTGCACGATCTACAGTCCAAACACTCAGTGCAAAGATGCCTTTTCTGAAAGGAAATGTGACAGAGCTGGGATCTTGAGTTTCTAGATAATTTTCTTTGGGTAAAAGCTGTTTAATATTATTGTGGGTAAGAAATGGCCCTTCTTTGGCATCCATCTTGCCTTCTACAAACCAACGAATTGGGTTAGTGTTTGTTAAATTCCTTTTAATGAGGACCCCTTGATTCAGTATGTGCCTGATAAACAGATAAATAGAAGCTGCTCTAGTGAGATCTGGGTTGGGTGGTTCTGGAGTCCATTCAGTAGCTGCCCTCTCCTCCACCCAAGAGGCCCTAAGGACATCTAGAAGAACCCCTGGAACTTGATGGAGACCATCAGAACATACTTCCTCTCCTTTCCCACGTCTAAGAGTCTATAGTTATATTATTATGTTCAAATGCAATCCTCTCAGTCAGAAATTTCCCACGTTTGAAGACATGGTTAGGGAATCAGGACTGCTCCAGAATATTTTAAAGTTCATAATAAGAAAAAGTCAGCTTAAATGGCAGTTCTACTGATGGGGAGCACATACTAACTAAGCTCTTAGGAAACCCAGAGCGGTGAGGGCTGGGCTTCAGTCAGGGCACCGCTAGTATCCATCTCTAAGGCTCGTCCTTCAAGCTCATTTAACACCCAGGGTGAAGAAGCCCCAAAACTCTACCCTCTTTAGCCTCAACTCATTAGTCCTGGAATAACCAGTCAATAACAGAAGAGTCAAGTTAAGGGGAACCTTAAGTAGTCAGAGGGCACATCCTCTGTATCTAAGTGGTTTTGTGCCATTTTTTCTTCTTTTGAGACATGATCTTGCTCTATTGCCCAGGCTGGAGTGCAGTGGCGTGATCACAGCTCACTGCAGCCTCTGTCTCTTGGAATCAAGCAATCCTCCTGCCTCAGCCTCCTGAGTAGCAGGGATCATAGGAAAGTGCCACCAAGCCTGGCTATTTATTTATTTACTTATTTTTAGTAAAGATGAGGTCTTTTTATGTTTCCCAGGCTGGTCTCAAACTCCTGATATCAAGGGATCTTCCCATCTCGGCCTCTCAAATTGCTGGGATTACAGGGATTATGTGGCTGGCCATTGTTGTCTTAAGATTTCCAGGGAAAAGCCACTGTGACA
Source organism: Cacajao melanocephalus (assembly GCA_963573385.1). NCBI lineage: Eukaryota > Metazoa > Chordata > Mammalia > Primates > Pitheciidae > Cacajao > Cacajao melanocephalus. The sequence goes on from CAUYLG010042300.1 coordinate 26,454, forward strand.
CGCCCTAGTCACTACTATGGGGCCTTGTAACCTCCAAGACTGAGAAACTCTTTTTTGATAACAAACATAAACCTTTCATACAGAAATCAGTACCCGTTTTTTGTCTCTACAGAGGCGGTGAAGAACCGCTGATGAGTATTCTCAACACCTTGGAGCTTTCTCAAGTCCCATAACTTTGTTTTTTCCTTGGTGTGGAAATTGCAAGTGACTCCAGCTACAGACGTTGTGAATTAATTTCCTATGCCTGCCCCTGGGGTCCTGGAAGGAAATGGGTGCACCTGCCCCAAATCAACTGAATAATTCATATCGCATCTGGGTCAAAAAGGTGATAGGCAGCATAGAAATACAGAAACAGCTGGAAACAAGGTTAAGGATGTCCTCTCCAAAAACAGAGGCTGGAAAGCAAACTTGTTTGGCTGTTTACCCTGGTACTACTCTTCTGAGCTTGATCAGCTTGATCTGTCACCTGCATTTCTCTGAAAGCTCTGGTTGGGCTCAGAGGACAAGGGAGTCAAAAGAAGACAAGGCTCAGAGAATGGCCACCTTCTCCAAATCAATGGAAGGTCACCCAGACATCTGTGGACAAGTGTGTCCCCCTCCCAGCAGCAGAGCTGGTATTGCGAGAAGGCAGGTGTTTGGGTACAGCCACAGCAAAGATAGGACCCCAGGTCATGTCACTGTGGAAGATTGTTTTTGCAAAGATTTCCAATATATAATCCACTCCACATACTCTTTTTAATGAAACATTGACATTGATCTTGGAAAAGTGAGAGGTCTGTTTTTTCGTTTTTTGGATTTTTTACCCTTGGATATGGGTGGATGCCTATAATTGTTTCAATGAAATGAATATGAGGGGCTGGACACAGTGGCTCAAGACTGTAATCCCAGCACTTTGAGAGGGCAAGGAGGGTGGATCGTGAGGTCAAGAGATCGAGACCATCCTGGCCAACATGGTAAAACCCTGTCTCTACTAAAAATACAAAAATTAGCTGGGAGTGGTGGTGTGCACCTGTCGTCCCAGCCCCAGCTATTTGGGAGGCAGAGGCAGGAGAATCGCTTGAACCCGGGAGGCAGAGGTTGCAGTGAGCTGAGATCCCACCATTGCACTCTAGCCTGATGACAGAGCAAGACTCTGTCTCAAAAAAAAAAAAAAAAAAAAAAGGAATATGGTGGATGTGGTGTGCCATGACCACTGAGGCAAGCTCATGAAAGGCAATATATTTTGCCTGGCTCTTTTTCTTTCTAGATGCTTGTTCTTGGAATATCACCACCATGTCGTGAGGAAGCCTAGACCTCATGCAGAGGCCATTCATAGGTATTCCAGCCAATAGCCGCAACAAAGGGCTTTGGGCTTTGAAGGCAGCCAGCATCAAACCTCCAGGCATGTGAGCGAGTAAGCCTGCAGATGATTCCAGTCCCCTGCCATTGCGTGTTCCAGCAGAGGCCCTAGGTATTGTGGGAACAGAAACTACACATTTCCGCTGTGTCCAGGCTGACTTCTCGGCTCACAGAGACTATAAGAGATAATAAGTCATTACTGCAGCTTTAAGGCATTAAGTTTTGGGGTTATCTGTGAATAGCAAGAGATAACTAATTCATACACCTTTGGCAAATTAGTTAGCCTTTTCTGCCTCAGTTTTCTAATTCTCTACAAAGTCTGCTTTTGAAGGTTGACAGGTGAAATTAAAAAAGTCCCAGCTGTAAAGGGTCTTCTGTGGTGTGTGGTGTGTGAAAGGGAGCTGATGTTATATTATGGGTGACCAAGACAAGTCAGAGACACATCCAGCAGGCTGATCCCCTTTGGGTACCTGTGTATATCATCTGGGGCCAGTTCCACTTCCAGGCCACACTGTGTACACAGTACCTACCCTCGTCCTGCTGCCTTTGTTCGCATCATTTTCCCTGCTGAGTTCTCAATCCCTGAGTTAGATGCTGAGCACCTGTGGACTGAACCTCAACACTCTGAGCACATATCAGCCATGCAGCAAGTACTGGGAGTTCTACTTTGCTTTGTTTTTTAACTCAAGAGTTTTGCCAGTCCCAGGGAGGACCTGTGCTGGGGCACAGGTGGGGTTCCTTTCCTGCTTTCTATACTTGAGATTTGCTTTTCTTTTTCCAGACTTACCTCTGGGTTCCTTCTCCTTGAAACCTCTGCTGACCTCCCTCTCAGCTCCTCTAAGTCTTCTGGGGCAACCCGTGTTCTCCCCTACTCACACCACCACACTGTCTACATTATCTCCAGCTCCTCATTAGCCCATGAGTCCTGGAGAAATGGGATTGAGTGTCTAATACCCATATTACCAGTAATTTACATAATGCCTGACACAGAGCAGGTGGTCAAAAAAATGTGGGGTGGATGAATAACAACACATGAATAAATGGAAAAATGAATTGATAATGCCAGATCTGGTTCATTTGCCATTTGGTGCTATGATAACCTAGGAAAAGTCTATTTATTATTGGGGCTATTTTACTCATCGTCATATGTCAAAAGTGTTAACACCTTGTTAAAAAGGTAAACTGAGGCACAATACTTTTTTTTTCAAAAAGAGTTTATTTGATAAAGCAATGATTCATGAATTGGGCAGCTGTAAACCAGAAGCAGTTCAGGTGCTCCACTGAGGGAATACAAGGGGGGGAGCGGAGTACAGCTTTTATAGAACAGATACAGATGTAAAGCAAAAAACATATTTGATTGGTTACAGTTATACAGTTGCTGCATATGGCCTATCCAATTGGAAAGTCTCTAGTTATATGGTTATACGTTTGTTGACTATTTCTGATTGGTTGAACTTAAATTCTTTTTTTTTTTTTTTTAAACACAAGGGTTTACAAGAAATAGCTCCAGTTAAGTTTCTTTATATCTGCAAATCAATCAAGGCTTAGGTTACTGATAAGGCCTTACTGGTTTTGTCCACTCAGGGATTCCCCATTTTAATTTACTTTAACAACCTCTACTAAAGACCAAACGTATATGAAAGTAGTCACAAACTGTAAAGTGTTGTTCATATGGGAAGATTATTATTTGTTTACTCTGCATAGAAGAAAAGAAGGGCTCTGAAGAAAGAGAACAGCATCATCAGCAACATCATGATAGTTGCTCATACCTAGCACTAGGTATATGCCATGCTCGGCAATACACATATTAACCCTTGATCTTCTGAACAACTCAAGGGGCTAAGTACTGTTATTTGCATTGACACTTTACAAATGTGGAAATTGAGACACACAGGGCTTAAGTAACTTTCCCAGAGCTGCAGAGCTTGGATTTGAGCCCAGGTTACTTGGCCTTAGGGTCTGTGCTTTTAACCACAACCCTGAGCTGTCTCCTAAAATTCGCCTGCATAGGGAAGCCTCTCAGACCTCCTCCCCATCTGCCAAGAGGTCCAAAGGCTTCAGTACCCATTAGATTCAGATAAAACATATCAGCAAAGATACATTAGGAGGGAGCTTTATAACAGGCTAGAAGGGATTTATCTGAAACATCTTCCTTACTGGCCAGGTGCTGGGTTGGGATTGCCACCGTTAGAGATTTGACTTCCTTGGATTGACTGACCTTCAGAAGACTTGTTAAAGTGTAAATGTTGACTGAGCATGGTGACTCAGGCCTGTAATCCCAGCACTTTGGGAGGCCGAAGCATGTGGTTCACTTGAGGTCAGGAGTTTGAGACCAGCCTGGCCAACATGGTGAAACCCCAGCTCTACTAAAAATACAAAAATTAGTTCAGCGAGGTGGTGGGTGCCTGTAATCCCAGCTACTCAGGAGGCTGAGGCAGGAAAATCACTTGAACCTGGGAGAGAGAGGTTGCAATGAGCCAAGATCATGCCACTGTACTCCAGCCTGGGCAACAGAGCAAGACTCTGTCTCAAACAAACAAACAAACAAACAAACAAACAAACAAAAAACTGTAAATGTTCCTGGGTTGATAGGGCAAGAATTTGTTCTCAGACTTTCCAGCTTCATCTATTTATGTCCTGCCCCCCTACACACTAGTTAAACCAGGCTTCATTCTCTTCCTCATCTCTAAGGCAGACCCTTATTGCCCCTTCACCTTTGCTCAATCTCCTCACTTTGTCAGGGATGCATTTCCTGATATTCACTATCAAAGCCTTGCCCTCGGTAAGATGTTGCTCAAGAGCCACCTTCTCTAAAACATTTTCTGTTATTTTATTGTAGCAACACCACTCTTTTCACATAAGGTTGTTAGAAGGACTACATTTTTAAGACAGTGGTAAATTACACTTTAAAGTAAAAGACTTAAAAATCATCCCTTAAAGATAAATTAGGAAAGAGAGAAAAATAACAAAAGTGAGTCGACATAGTGGAAAGATTTCAGGGCAAGAAAGTCCTGGGTTTTAGTCTTGATGTGCCCCTAGTTAGTGGAGTGATTCTGGTACTTCCTCTACTGTGAATGAGAACTTTCCACTACATGACCTCCAGGACTCTCCCAAACTTTGAGTCTAGACTATCACGAGGAAGGCACAAGGGCAGAGGAGGTGAAGAATGCAGAGGGTGAAGCTCTCCTTAGCCTGGGGAGAGGGTGCTGAAGAGCCTGTCTTCTTTTTAATTTTGTGCCAGACCAGCGCTGCTAGGCTGGGTGGAGTGATGGTTTGATCCAAAGCAATTATTATTTTTTAAATGTGAATGCTTCTTTCTTTAACTGGCAAATAAAAAGTGTGTATATTTATGGTGTAAAACATGATATTTTGATGTATGTATAAAAGTTGAGTTCATAGAAGCAGAATAGAATGGTGATTCCCAGAGGCTGGGGTGGGGAGATTGGGGATGTATTGGACAGAGGACACAAAATTTTCATTAGACAGGAAGAGCAAGTTCAAGAGATCTGCTGTACATTATAGTGACTACAGCTAATACCAATATATTGTAAACTTGAAAATTGCCAACGGAATAGATTGTAAGTGTTTTAAACATATACAAAAATCAGTTGGACACAGTGGCTCAAACCTGTAATCCCAACACTTAGGGAGGCTGAGGTGGGAGGATTGTTTGAGCCCAGGAATTTGAGGCTGCAGTGAGTCATGACTGTACTGCTGCGCTACAGCCTAGGGGACAGATTAAGACTCTGTCTCTAAAAACAAACAAACAATCAAAAGATAAGTATATGAGGCAATGCATGCGGTAGTTAGATTGATTTAGCCATTCCACAAAACATTTATGCTAATGGACTGCTTACCAGGGTCAGCTTCAGCCTGCGGGCTCCATCTGCTTCAGTGAGTTTGATTCTGGTGCTTGTGCTGCCCATGTCTCCCTTTTTGAGCCATGCTCCTTTGCCCTTTGGGCTTATAGGGCTCTCAGGCAATGTCCTGAAGGTCTGTAGGACCCAGGTTCCAGGACCCACCTGGAAATGTGCCCATTCTCTTCACATTTGTATCTGGGACCCAAAGGTGAGGAAACAGAGCAGGGAAAGCCATCTTCCATGGACTATAAAACAGGAAGGCTCCAAATGACGGATTAGAAGCCCCATTCTTATCTTCCCTTTTTTCCACACTAATGTTATTAGCGTTGTCATTGTTATTAATGATTTGAAAGCAATCCATGCATTAGCCTCAGATACTTCACTGCTTTGACTCCACAAGGGCTTTGTCATTAAGCTGGGGAATTATTTTCACTGTGGATTCAGTGGGACCAGGTGTTTCTCCATGTTCCAGAGAGATGTCAAGGACTTTGGGGCCTGGGTAGAATAGCAGTCTGCCACAGGTCAAGGCCGAGGGGTGAAGCCCCTCCTATTTCTCTCCAGCTGTGTTTAGAGCTGAGGAAACCAAAGTGGTTGGAAGACAGCCTTAACTTTTTTATCCCTCTTTCTCTGGCTAAACTCAATGCATTCCTCAGGGCTCTGATCAAACTAGTGTCCTTTCAGTGGCCTTTCCCAGGTACACCGTCTCTTTTTATCTTTCCTTTCTTTGAGCAACTTGTGCCAGTAGCACGACAGGCAGTATGGCACCACTGGGTGTCCAAAATGGAAAAAGGCTACAGCACTCACATAAGCAATTCCCAAAAAGACCTATATCAGCTCATAAAGGCAAGAAAAGCCAATACAGTTCGGATTTCTCCCCAAATTCCTTTACAGGCTTTCAAAACATCAAATTCTACTTTTAGTGCTGTTTTCTTCATTTCGTTGGCACACTGCCTTTGCTGATCTCTGAGAATGGGCTGTGTTGTCTGTTGGGGAATTCACTATAGGCATTGATGCTAAGGCAGAGGGGAGGGTGAGAAAGAGGAAGAGAGAAGGATGGTTCAGAAGAAGAGGAATTGTTGCCTGTTGTGCACAGGCCCTCCACCTTTTTGTTCTAAGAAAGCAGCCTAGAGAAAGATGATAACGAAGGAGAAAGATAGGTGCAAGCTCCTCAGGGAACAGCCAGAAAATGGAGGAAGAAGGAAGAAAAAACACTTTTAGACTCTCATCTGCGACTGCTCCTTATGCACAAACCTTTGACAGCTCTTGGGGAAAATGCAGAGTTACAGCATGGCCAGGGATGACTCATGCAAGTTAAAACATTCAGGTCCCAATTACCAGTGACCAATGATGACACCAACTAGAGCGGTCACTTTGCTTCTCAAAATAGAAGTGCCTGCGTTTCCGCTTTCTTGGGTGTAAAGCAACTTTTGTAAGATTTTCCCAGCCTAGGTATGTTTTATGGCTTCTCAACTCAGCCTAAAAATATTAATCAAGATTTTAAATATCTGACATGGAAAGGCTTATCAATGTTCAGAGCTGTTGTGGAGGTGAGAGAAAGGACTGCAGAATGCATCCCTGAGGATTTCACTGAAAGCTGCTTTCTGCATGAAGGCAGGACTGTAAGATACAGAAGCAAGAAGTGGATCCTTATAAGGGAAAGGTCTAGAGCAGCATATGTTATCCATTAAAGAGCTTTTCATCGCAGTACTAATAAGCATTCTAGAAAAGAGAGATTCTGCTGACAAACAATCTAGAAAAATGCTGAATGAAACAAGTAAGGTTTTAAAAATTTTATTTTAATTGTAGGACTGTTCATATGGGCTCACTGCATTGTGACTCTGATGGAAAATCTTGTGTCAAGCATAAACTTAAAGAGACATTGAACCAACGATCGAACACTGGGAAAAGATCAGATGGCCCAGTAGGTGGAGGGATGCCTGTCTAGCTGGTATGGAGTCCTCTGCACCAGCCTACACTGCCAAGATAGATTCGTTACTGGAAGATGGCATGAAGCATCATTTACAGTGCAAGAATCCTGGATAGACTCAACTTAGATTTTAACTCATGATTTAGAAGAGAATGAGCATTTTGATAGAAGGAGGGATACTGAATTTGGACTATTTAGGGGTACTTGTGTAGAGAAAGAGCCTGGAGAACCTAGGCATAAGGTTGGTTTGAGAGGATGTGCCAGGGAGGAATGGCAGTCAAGGAGAGAAGAACAAGAGGCAGATGGACACTGCTTCAGAATCACCTGAGGGTCTTCCAAAAAGACTAATGCATAGGGTTCCACCTCAGACCCATCTAAGGTGTGACCCAGGTCACAGTACTTTTTAAAATCTCACCAGATGATTCACTTGTGCCACCAAGGTTGAGAACCATCGTTTAAGGTTTTACAATATGCTTGCAATTCTGATAGCTTCCACAAGGTGGTGGTTGATTTTTATTTCACAAGCAAATAATTAGATTTGCTTCTGACAACTGAGAAAAAGCAAGATTAAAAATTATGCAAACGTGCTTTCTATTAAAATATATTTCTTCATAAAGACAAAAGCATGAATTTAATTAAACAACAATGTCTACCTAGAAATAACAAACAATAATTTAGAGGATTTTAAATAAATGCAAACACCTAAATTCAAGGTGAATGCTCACCAAATTTTTAATTATAATTATTCACTGCTTACCTTTTCTCTGGTTTCCAGGGAAGATTTCCTGTGTTCACCTTCCTACTGGGATCTTACATTCAACCTCCACTGGGAATTTCAACTTTAGCTCACCAAAAGCAACCAAACAGTGAGAGGAGAGCCACCTCACACTGTAACTGATGGAAGTAGTGGCTACAGCAAGCAAAAGATTGTCTATGACAAGCACTGAGCATCATGACAGGGCTTCTAACCCTGTCTCTATGCCCCAAAACAGACTGCAGGCAATTTAAAAGTCATGAGAAATCTCAGTAGTGCTTTCCTATCTGAAAAGAAGAGGACCAGAGTCAAGTGGAGCAGCTCTGAGGAAAGTAAAGAAAAAGTCATTGAGAGTAGGGACTTTGACGGGCTGCTATCGTCTCAGCAGAGGGAGGAGGGCCAGACCAGGGCAGCGAAGATCACCAGAGCTTTCCATAATGCAGATCACTCTGAAGGTGAAGAAAGAGGGCTCAGCTAATCACACAGGATGGGATGTACCTTTGGCTGAGTGGAATGGCTGCTGTTACAGGATGTGTAAAAAGATCTCAGAAAAGAAAGCAGAACCCAGACTATCTAGTCAGGGCTGTGCTCAGCTACCATTCATCTTTTTTCTTTACTTCTGCATCATTAAGCCACAAAGGAGCAAGTGGATAAGCAACACTCTCACCTCAAAATTCAGCTCTAAGGAAAGACCTATAACCATAATAGGTTCCTTGCCCAATGCATACAGCAAATCAGTATGCTAAGACACTGAGTTGAAGCACAGAAAGAGATTCAATGGTAGGGTCACTGAGAGAGAAGATGGCAGAAAACCTCAAATCCATCTCCCCAAGGAGATTGGACATCGGGTTTTTAAGAGTTTTGGAGTGGGCCAAAGTGTGGAGATCATTGATTGGTTAAAGAGTGCAGGTGTGAAGTCATTGGACAGGGAGATGAAAAAGCTGTATTCTTGTGCTGATTATATTCCTCTGTGAGAGGTCTTTAAATATTTTGCTTGAATTTGGGGTCTGAAAAAATCTTCTTAAGTGATTCTTAAACAAAAGCCTTATGATTCTAATGTCAGAGATCCTGTCTACAGGAACAATGAGGATACTTGTTAGTTCCTAAACAGTCTTATGAGCCTATGTCAGAAATCTTACCTATAGGAATGATGGGTATGTAAATGGTCACTATCTAGTGTCATGTGACTTTTAGCAACAAGGAAGTGGACCAAGGTGCAGCCTGATTAGTGCTTCATTACAACTATATTTCCATCCAGAACCAGGCATGAAATTCTTGTCACTCCTATGGGGATGGTTTCAGACAGGAAAGTTGAGAAGGATTAAAAAGAATGAACTCAGTATTTCAAACAAACAGGGTCTGGAAAAACATGGCCAAGTTAATCTGGAGAAAGAAAAAAGAAAAATGGCGTGAGAATGGCTGAAACATACTACAACGGAAACACTAATACAACCACAACTGATAATCAAATGAAAAACACATATAACCTTCAAACAAGCAGATGAAGAACCTAGTCTGGAAGAAGATATGACTGAAGAAACAGTAGCAGATTTCCCACAGGTACTTTATGCTACAAAAGAGCTTAGTGAGAACACTAAAAACAAGAGTGCAAAAGGAAAATTACAAAGTCTTTACAACATTTTGTTTTGTTGCCCATAATAATGGCTTGAAAATACAACCTAATATTTGGTTACATTTTGCCCATCCTAAGGACCTAAAAATTCTGCAGCATCTTTTCTAGGAGAGAACGTTTTCCCATGTGGTTCTTTCCTCTTAAAATCCAAACTTACTCTCTTAGAAAAAACATCAGTCTATAGACTGACTCCCAGATGTATACATCAAACCCTGTTATAACTTTCAAAATTAGGAGTTTCTCCTGTGCCCATCAGCCTACTTTACCCTCATTTTAAAATCAAACATTATATAGGCCCTTCATTAAATTATGATGGTTTCTGAAGTTATTTCGGCACTTGAGATTAGACAATCTGCTTTCTTAAAATGCCTTGTTTTTGTCTTTTCTCTCTAAACTTTTGAAAACACATTTAATGATATACAAATTAATAAATATAGTTCCTCAATGGTTAGATGGTAAAAATAAACTTCAGATTGGATCACTGTGGAAACTCTGCTAGATTACATATTAGGTCTAAAACATAACTTTTTTATCCTTCTTTCTCCGGCTCAATGCCCTGAGCAAGAAATTATATAAAGGTATCACCATGTTAATAAAGAGAAATTGTCTGTTCTATATTTCTGGACTTAGAGGGCATTTGTAGAAAGAGCAATTACTCAGTCTAGAAGGTATCACAGTCAACTCTTGCTCATCAGTACAATGTAGGAAAGAAGACAATTCAAATATCATTCTCCTGTGCTTTGAGCTACACATCATGTTCTGGTGAGACAACCAATCAGTCAACAGACATTTGGTGCCTGCGGTAGGTTCAGCACGAAAATGAACACTGCAAACCAGCTTGACATCCCAGTTATAGTTACATGGGTAAAAATTGTAGGAGTCTGAATGTCATCCAGAAAATGGGGAGGAAGATCCAGAGAGGGTGGAGTAGTGGAAAAAAACAGGCTGGAATTAAAAGTCGGTCAAATATAATCCATAAACAGGAAAATCCTCTCCTGCAGAGTTGAGAGTTGACTACCTAGATGCAGACCAGGCCAAACCAGTGTAGGCCTGCCCTGCTCTACAGGGAGCTCAGATTGTGAACATAACTGAAGTCATTATTTCTGCAGCAATCCCTTCTGCTCAAGGACAATACTACATTCTACCATACAGGCATGAAACACTGGGCCAGAGGTCATGAGCTTTCCTGTTCATTCTCCCATCCCTGAGCTGCTAGACAATGGAGATTCTGAAGGAAGTGTTGTTATATTTTAAGACCGGCCCAAACTATAGCATTTAGATTGTACTATATCCCAGTGGAAGCATTGAATGACGGGGAGGCGTCTAAGGAGTTGGCCCTCTGACATTTCCTTGGCTTGATAAGTTTTGCTGCTGTTTCTACAAAGCTGCCTGTTAATATATCTGAGCTTGGAGGAGCCTCCGTAGAGACCATGCTAATGCCTGGTGGAGCCTAAGCAGCCACCCTTCACGTTTTTCCTAAACTGGGAATTTTAATCCTTGGGACATTTAAGAATATCCTGGGATGATTTTAAATCTGTACCTGGGCCCACTTGAATCTCAGTCTCTGGGGGTGCAGGCTAAACAATTCTAATATGCAGCCAGGGCAGGGAACTGATTATTAAGGGCATTCTTAAGCTAATTAACCTCTTTTGGCTGTCTTCCAAAAGTATCCTCCAAATTCCTCCTCAAAATTCTGCTGGAGGCCAACCCACTTGTCCGAAGCCCTGTGTCACAGTCACCCCTCCCTCTGCTGCTGGGTGGTGGCACTGCATGCATGGGATCTTCACTGTGCATCCTGCTGTCTCTTGGTTGCCTGGAGCCCCCTCCCTAGGACAGAAAAGAACATTAGTGGAGCATACTCGGCCTGTCACTCTACTGGTGAATCAGCATCTTCACTAGTTCTCACTGCAGTCCTGTGAGAAGTTACTCCACTTACCAAATGAGAAAACTGAGGCCCAGAGAAATAGGGAACTTGGGAACCATGTTCTTCCACCCCAGTGCCCTGAGCCAGGATGTCTCAGGTGTCTTCTCAGCTGGAACCTTTCTTACACCTGAGATCTCCTCAAGGGTCTTGTTCTTCATGAATCAGAGAGCTCCTTTATCTGCACCAGCCTCCCCGAATAGCCACCTGTTTTGCTGGCTTGCAGTCACTGTCCACGCTGTCTTTTGCAGCTGCAGGATGCGACCGCACTGGAAGCCAAGTCTTCTCCACGTCTGGGAGAATACTCACCTCAAAGGAGCAGCCCTTTCCTAGAGCGGTTACAATGTAAACTTTACATAACACGTAGCCATGGCTACTCAAAAACCTGGTACATTCTCCCACAAGCCCCACACTATGCCCACCTGGGAATATTCCAGTATGGGGGCTCTGACAGTTCCCATTGAAGATATGGAATGAAACACCACAAAGTTACAGGACTCATATTGCTCATTTCCTCGACAATGAGAATCAAGGGGGAAAATGTTCCTGAGTTCAAAGCTACCGCCTTCCACTCTGTGGCCCTGATATGTAACAATCAGAGCCACATTTTCCTCATCTGTAAAGTGGGGATCATAATGGCATATTCCTCATTGAGCTGCCTTGAGGATCTAACAAGGTAATAAAAGTTATCTATTACATTTTGTATAGTACATGGCAGGCAGGCATGCATGCAGTAGGTGCATAATAAATGTGGGTGGTGGAAGACAAGTGTTTTCCACTTGTACCTTTCACCTGTAATTCTCTTTCATTCCTTCCTGTCCTGTAGGAATGGGGTGCCCCACCAATAATATAGCTGTTATTTTAAAACAAACTCAAAAGCCTCCATCCGTGCCTCCTCTCTGAAGGCATCCTTGGACTAGTTGTGCAGCTGCATGTATAACTTCTGTACCATGAGCCCACATTCCCTGGGAAGCTCAGATCTCATAGCTCCTGCCTGCATCCTGCCATCGATCCTCCCTGTATGGACTCCCAGCCAACCACCTGTCCCACTTGGCTCCCACACTGGCCGCTGCAGGACATTCCTACAATCTGATCTAATGTGTGACTCTCCTGCCGAAAAGTCTTTAATGGCTCCTCAGTGGCCTCAGGGTGAGATCCAAGCTGCCCTCCCACTATGTTTGGCCCCACTTGGTCCTTGCTGACTGCATTCCTACAGACACCAACAAGCTTTACAGCCATTACTGACCACTCTCTTCTTGGAATGCCCCCTGACCCCACCCACCACCACCATCTCAGTGGACATACATGACATATTCAGTGTGTGAATTCGCTCTGATGGCCTCTTCTTTTCTGAAGTCTGTCCCAGCTCACTGCACCCAAAGGAGACTGACCACGTCCTTCATCTGTGCCTTTCAGTAGACTTCAATCACTGTATTGGAACAATGTATTATGTTAATTTTATATACCTGTCTCCACCTCAACAACAGAAATAGTGTCTAAATAATAATAGTAATAATTACAGCTTAGCTTTATTGAGGTCTGCCAGTGCTAGATACCATTAAGGGCCTCTCAATGGGTATTATCATCTTATTTAATCTTCACTACCCGGTGAAGAAGGTTCCATTATTACAGATGAGGAAACCAAGGCAGAAAGAGATTCAGTAAGGGTCCCAAGATCAAGCAGCTGGTAAGGAGCTTATTCTCAGAGTCCAACCCAGTGCTCGGTGCATAGTAAGAACTGGGTACATTTTGTGGAACTGAAATATTTTGTTCGTGGTTGAACGACACCAAATTCAGTTGAATTAGGGACCAAGCACTCCTGCACTGGTGTGAAGTGTCTTCATCTGTGGGTCACCAGCTGGCATTCGAGGCAGAGGCCACAAAACCTGGGACGTTAGTGAGTCCTTGGCTGGCACACATCCCCCTCCAGGTTCTCAAGTTAGTTGTTCTGTGAATTCACAGCACACAAATATTTTATGCCTGCATTTATTCTTCATAACAATATGAATGAGCAACTGAATAAAAGCCAAATCCCTCGTGAAGCCAGAGGAAGAGTGATTAAATTATAATCATCCTGGATTAATTAATCTATAATATTTGCTCTTTATATGAAAGAAGAAAATCAGCCTTCAACATAAAGGTTATGTACTCCTGAGGTCTGTGTCTTAATAAAGGAAAGGCTTGGGGAAAAAACTTGACAAGCCCCCTAGATACAACATGTTGTAAATGTAGACAGAAGGTTATTACTGATATAAAATATATTCAATGTAATTATCAGCCACAACAAATAATCAGAGTGATGATAATGAATAATTAACATTTTTATACTCCTATAGTAAGGTGTCTAATAGATAAGTGCACAACATTGAATTAATTTATTGTGCCATAGTGTTTTTAGTAATGAAAATTGCCTAATCAAAACATCTCTTCCACAGTATTGCCAGATATTGGCATAAATCACTGATGAGGTTTAGTTTATTTCTTTGTTTCCTGATCTAATTGTAGTAGAGATGCTGTAAAATGTCTATAAAGAAACCTCAGTAGAAAAATTATAGTAAGAATAAAGTCAAGGCAAGCTATTGATCTCAGTTCAGGAGGAGACAAATTTAAAGACATTGCTTTTTGTCCCTGGAATTAAGGGTTAATAAAGATGTAGGAAGCAAGTGTGCCTGCCTGAGAGGCTGCACAAAGAAGAGAGAGGATTTTGTGATTTGAAATCCCAGTGGTCTTTCATGGGTGTCTTTTTATTCCAGCTCCTGCCTCCTCAGGTCTGTCTTCCTTACTACAATGTGGGACAGGGGTAGGGGACATTTCCTCAGTAACACTGTTAGAGAGATCAAAGCCACCCCCTCCTCTTTGCCTTTACATCATTTGCCCACGAATTGGACTGCAAGGAAGTTTCTTACATCTGCCTTTTTCCCAAGCATAGCAAGGGCCATCTTCTGCTCATTTTCTGTCTTCAGGGGCCAGCTCAGTGCCTAAATGCACAGTAAAATCATTGATGAATAAATGAATTGCAAGCCTGTCTACTTCTACTGCCACTGGGAGATATAAACGTTGATGTATTTAACATGGTCACAATCTCATCCCTCTGTAATCGACTATCTACAGCGTGGCGGCTGAAGATATTAAAGAATGGGACTATGTGAACAGTAACTGCTTCCACTTGTATTAAGGATTCTTGTGAAGCATAAATCAAGAAATAAAGGAACTCCCTTGTTTTAACGTGGAGTAAAGCGCTAACAAACAGGGCATAACATCAGTTCAGGTTCACAAGACAGATCAAATTGTATCTTAGACCACTTGTTGTCATTTTTTAAATGTTCTCCATGAAACCCTTTTGCAAACTTTATGTGCACACAAATCACTGCAGATCATGTTAAAATGCATATTCTGATTCACTGGATCTAGGGTGGGACCTGAGTCTCTGCATTCCTGCCAAGCTCCCAGATGATGCCAATGCAGCCGGTCCTCAGGTTATACTTTGAGTAGCACAGATCTGTGGGACCTTTCTTTACATTTCCCTTTCTCTGTTTAGCTGCTTTTAGAAGTGTTTATATTTGCACAGTAGATACACAATTCAGTGGGGACAATATGTTAATCTTTCTGTTTACCATGGATATGACTGTCTTTCTAAAGAAGCTATAAACAAGTCAACATTGCTTACCTGGTAGCAGAACGGTCCAACTGTATGTGTGGTACCTACAGAGAAACAGATAGCTTCTTAAGTACTAAACTTACATAACACCTATGGTGTGACTGTGTGTCTCATTTTCAAAGGCCTTGCATGGCCTGTGGTCTGTGGCAACTGAAACATACTTGCTGGTGTAAGTTACACATCAGTTTCGTGTTAGTAAAAATTAGCATTATTTTCACACCAACAACAGGAAGTGTATCACAAGAGTGAAGGAGATAAAAAGGAACGTAAAGAAAAAGAAATAACCCAGTCTATCCTGACAACAACCAACCTTTAGTCAACAGTTGTTGGGAGTCTGTTTTTGTACTAAACCCCTTTGTGTTTCTTTTTTTCTGAAACTGAGGCAAATGGGCCCCAGGGACTTAGGACTTTGACCAAAGTCATAGATGTTAGATATTGCTGAGTTGAGATTTGAACTTGTGCCTGCATGATACCAAACTTCATAGCGTGGACAACTGTGGTAATTTTAACAGGCCCAGCACCTCTGCTGTGACACATGGTGCCAGGCACTGTGAGTCCGTAAACTGTACCACAGAGGTGCAGCCTATAAGGGCTCACATTTTGACAGGTGATATAAAATATACTCATGACAAGAGAAATTGTCAAGCCTCTGTGGATCCATTGCCAAATGAGGGGAAGGTCCCACATTAAACAGCCTGGAGAAAGAGGAACCATTGTAAACCAGAGTTAATGTTGATGGCTTCACAAAGTTGATGAGGAACAAATTTGACACTAGGTATTGATGTGACCGTGGATTAAATAGGAAGGAGCAAGAGGAGGGCCTGGGCAAAGGTGGGCAAAAATAGGGCTTTTGGGAGTAGGGAATGGAGGATCCACTGGAGCTTTCTGTGCCCTTTAGAAATGAAGTTCCTAAATCTAAGTTTGCATCAGACTCAAGTGGGGAGAGGGATCAAGATACAAACTCACAGCCGCCCCTTTCACCAGACTGAGGCATCAGCATCTCCTAGAATAAGATTTTGCCAATGTGATGCCCAAGCAGATGCCCTCCACAGGCCTAAGAAGCTCCAATAGCCCAGGAGCCTGTGAGGATGGAACCAAGAATGCCTCCTCTCAGGGTCTCCAGCCTTAGTGACTCATCTGGCACAGAATAAGGGCTCAGAGCTGGCAGGAGAAGCAGACAGAAGTGGGTTCAGGGAAGAGAAAAAGATGAAGAGGCTGTAATTAGACATCATCAAGAAAAGGCTACAGCACTTGGATTCCGCTCACAGGCGAGGAAATGTGGTGATGTCTTTGCTCAGACTAGTCCCCAGCTCCAGCATGTGCAAGTTGTAGGTCTTTTGGCAAGAAGGACAGTGGGCTGCACCACATGTGATTGGACCCAAGGCCTGACCCTGCCATGCTTGGGATGGAGCCAGGGCCTCGAGGTGAGCATGGTGAGGCAGGCAGGGCTGGGCTTAAAGAAGAAGTCAGGTGTCTCTGGGATCCTTCCCCCAGAGCATCTCCAATCCTCCTCTCAGCCTCGGTGAGGACTCCTGATAGAATCGCTTTCATTCTTGTTTTCAGATTTCTTGTGGGGTCCAAAGAAATTTAAAAAGAGGATTGATTTATTTAGGTTCCGGTTGGCAGATTCTTATATAAAGACAACAATGTGACTCTCCAGGCCTGGCCTAGGTTGATAATATTAGAACATGTTTTACCTTATGGAGCTGGGGAGGCCCTGATTTCCATCTGAGTGGCAAGCTAGAGACTGAAGAAGACTCATCTACACCAACAGAGGAAAAGAAAACTTAAAGCAAATATCTGGCTGTTGAGAAGTAAAATTCTACCAATTACAAAAGGAGTGAAGCAATTGAATGATTGTGACTGCTTTTAGTCAAAATGCCCTATCAGTCGGGTGACCTGCACTGACTGAATGTACTCCTCATTGATTCTCTGGCTGCCATTGTAGACACACAGCTTCAAAAATGTGTTAGTTGGGAACTATACCCAGCTGTATGCAACTGGAATCAGAAAAAAATGACTTGAACAATTTAAGCACAACTGAGATATATGAGGTGGGTAGTGACGGCTGCGCAAAAGGCTCCATGGTGCCACTGGAGACCCAGACTTCTGTTTTTTCCTCTGTTTTCTTTCCCATTTTCTTACCGTCTCATAGGGACAAGATACTTGCTCTGCCTTCACCATTGCTTCCAAGATCCAGGCAGAAACAAGGAAGAGACAGAAGGATATGTGCTAGCTAAGCCTGCTCTCATTTTAAGGCAATTGCCTTGCAACTTCAGCTTACATCTTATTGACCTGATCTGTTCCTGGCACCATAATCAATATATAAATCATTTTCATCAACCCAGAATTTTCCCTTGTGCTTACTCTAGTCAATCCACGATGTTACTCGCTACCCCAGGCAACCACTGATCTCTGATTTTTGAGGAGTCAAAGCAGCACTCAATTTTGAGAAAGGCCAAGTCCCACTTCAGAAGTAGAGGATATATTGGGTACTATGTTCACTTTCTGGGTGACAAAACTATTTATTTGTTCATCACACTCCAGCAGCATGCAATTTACTATGTAACAAACCTGCACAAGCATCCCATAAGCCTAAAATAAAAGTTGGAAGGAAAAAAAAAAGAAGTGGAGGATAATGACTCCAGAAACTGCAGTGAAATGCATGTATGGCCTGGGCATCAGAGGTCTTCACCATTGGCAGGACATGGGTGACTAAGCATGTGGGATCTGAATGAATATGACCCAAGAGAGAAGGAAAGAGTCAAATGGTAAAAATCAGGAAAAGGAAAGAAGAGGGAAGAAGGAGGGAGTCTGTCTGGTGGGTGGGAGAGAAGTTCTGACAAAGCTTTACAGAGTTGATGCCATGTGTGAGATTCTTAAAAACTGATGGAACTTGTCAGACGCACTGGGAGAGAAAGGACTTTCCAAGCAGAGGAAATCAAGTGCATAGCAGCTTGAAAGAGCATGAAGTGTAATTAGTTCTAGCAGGAGTGACTATCAGAAAAGTAGGCAGGGACCAAAAGAATAAGTATTTTGTATGCCATGGTAAGCATTATAAGTAGTAGCTAGTCATTAAAAGACTTAAAGGATGGGGAATCATATACTCAGATTTGCATTTTAGAAAGGAGACTCTGGTCAAATCTGTAAGAAAGACTGGAGGAAAATAATATTAAGGTTAAGAGAAACTGGTACAATGACCCAGGTAAGAAGTCACACTGTCTGATGTAAGATTAGAGTGAGAAGGGGAGGAAGGGACTCATGGCAAACATATTAAGGAGGTAAAATCTACAGGTTGCATAAATTACCCAAAGTCACCTAGCAAAGACAAGGCAGAGCAGAAATTCAAACCTGGTCATGTGACCTTGAGCAAGTTGCATCATTTGGGCCTCAGTCTTCTTATTTGCAATAATAATACCTGTTGTTGAGAGACAGTTCTCCAGGGGTCTCTTGACTTTCTGCATTATCTTGTGAACAAGGCACTGCTTGCCCTTTGTTTTGGACTCTCTTTACAAGAATGTTTGTATAGTCTTGGAAGATGAGGCTTGGTCAAGTGAAAAGAGAGACTATGTCTCCCTCCACAGCAAAGGATAGGCAGGTTTACTACCTCTTAGGAAAGATTCAGCTTCCCTAAGCTGAAAGTTTATCTCCTGTATCTCAACCCACTGTGTGTACAGGTGTCATCTGGCCCTCTTCACCCCACTCTGTGTGAAATGGAGCTTGGGGAATTGCCATTCAATTTCTGATACTCTGGCTATTTCTATTGCTATGTCCTTTGTCTCTGACCAAGGAATCTTGTGTTTTCTACCAGCATCCATAAAGGGGTGGCAGAGTAACTTATTAGCTTGCAAGAAGGGTGACTCTAAGACCCTTCTCACTACTTAACACCTATGTCATAAAGGCTGTGAGATTAATTAGGTGACTATTATACAGACCTTGACTGGTGTGCAGCATGTGGTAGGCCTCAGCAAGAATCACTTTAATGAGGCAGAAAGCATCACGTCTTTAAGTATGGCTTGCTTCTGTAGTCTGACTGTCTGGGCTCAGACGTGGCTCTGCCAGTCACTGCCGTGGGAACTTGGGATAGTTACTTCACCTCAGTAGCTCAGTCTCCTCAAGATTTTAATGAGATAATGCACATAATACACATATAACAGTGTGGGCTGTAATAAGTTATTCCATAAGATTTGTGGATTCAGCAGTACAATGTCATCTTCATGGACCTTAAGTCTTGTGCATGGTAAGCTTTTAACAAAATGTAGTCATTATTATTATTGGAGGAGACAGATTCTTACCATAGAAATAGAACCATTAAGTGACCACATTTCAAGACATTGTTAACAAGCATTGCCTATTTATGAACATAAGTCCAATTTCAACCTTAGCAGGAGAGGGAGAAGGATTGTGAGAATGACAGTGGTGATGATGATGATGATAACTAACAGGTGCTGAGCATTCTTATGGGTTGAACATTATGCTATTCTCTTTATATGCTTTATCTCAATTAATATTCAAGGCAATCCTAGGTGCCTCGGTAGTACAGTAGGGAGTGTATCAGTCTAAAAATTTTCAAAGCAATCTTATGTGGTATTTATTAAGCCACATTACGAAAATAATAGAATAGAGAATTTACCCTGAGTGTATCTGATTCTGAATTCACTAAGGAGATAAGAAATTATCCCCAAGCTGCAACTGCCTCATGCCATCAGTGTGGTGATTTGTCCTCACTCTGTGAATTATATTTCAATTTTACCTAAAGAAACCCAAAGATAGACCTTCTAGACTCGTCACACCTGGACCAATATTTTGCCTTTTACATGATGAACCTCCTCAACTACCCTGGTACAGTTGACCAACAACCTCAACTCTGTCAAGAGCAGAGATGGCTTATGGATTTAAAAGAGAAAATGAGCCCCCCTTTTTCAGTCTTGCAGGAAAGGGCTAAAGCAAGTGGTTAGACAGAAGCTTTCTGTGTTGGCTAAGCCACTTTCTGCTTAGTTAAAAGCTCAAAATAAAGTGGCTTAATCAATTAGGAATATCTGTTATCCCATAAGATTTGTTGATCCAGCAGTACAATGAGAGTTTCATGGACCTAAGTCTGTGCATCTATCTGTTCTATCATCTTTATAAGATTAACTCTGTTCTTTTCTTTTTTGAGACAAGATCTTGCTCTGTCACTCAGGCTGGAGTACAGTGATGTGATCACGGTTCACTACAGCCTCAACCTCCAGGACTCAAGCAATCCTCCCACCTCAGCCTCCTGAGTAGCTGGGGTTACAGGTTGTGCCGCCATGCCTGGCTAATCTTTTTAATTTTTTTTTAGTTTTTGTAGAGACAGGGTCTCACTATGTTCCCCAGGCTGGTCTTGAATTTCTTGGATTAAACAATCCTCCTGCCTCAGCCTGGGATTACAGACATGAGCCACCACACCCAGCCCACTCCGTTCTTTATTTTCATTTTGTCATGAGAAGAAGCCCCCAGCATATATCTCTCCAATGATTCATTAATCTGAATTATCTCTCTTTCTCATGCTCCAGACAATCAGTGCCAAGGAATCTGATGATACACTAACTGGCTTAGACCAATCAACATTCACTCCAGAGGATGGAGTCCACCTCCTCTGAACTCCCAGGCCACATGGATAGACATGGAAATCTGAATAAAATTCTGGTACTATTGGAAAGAATGGATATTGGTTAAGCAGGAAGTGGTGTTTGATACAACTAACTGAAAGCAACTGTGCTGGCTCATTAAATTCCTCATATATAGCCCATACAGACTGCTTAGTTGTATACCCAACATTTGATTGGCATAGATAGTGCTTTTCCAGATAAAGCAAGCATATAAATAAGGAAGGGAAGCAAATCTACCTTCTATGTTATCTGCCAAGCTACCATCAGAGGACTATCTGGGGGAAGCTATAATACTGAATGCAGAATCTCTTCCTTAATCCAGTGGACCCTTCTAGACATGTCCTAATCATTTTGATTTACAGAGTGAGGATGGATTAGGCTCAAGCTAAGAACACTGCTACACACTCCTGGGGGAAATTGAGGCTCGGGTATATACTAACTTACACAAAGTCAATAGTGATAGTGCTGAGATACAAGCCTAAATACTAGATTATGCATTCCAACATTATTCACTGCTTGGGGAAAGAAAAGAAGAGTGAGAGCAGCTCTGGAAAAAGCTTATCATTTTGTTTCCAGGCATTGGCTTAATGAGATAGTGTATGTAAAGCACCTGGTGCAGAGCAGCCACATAGAAGAGGAAAGCAAAGCCCAGAGGTGCTCAACGAGAGGCGCAGAGTCACACAGCAGGCAAAGCTAGCATGAGAGCTCTCCCAGATTGGGAGTCATAGAGGTGACAATGAATGTTTGTTACTAAGCAACACTGCACTGTAAATAATCTTTTTGGTAAAATTATCTGCTTGTATATCTAAAGGGGAAAGCTTTAAAAAAAAGCTTATAAATCAAAAAGCCTATAAATCAAATTTTCTTTTCTTTAAGAAAAGTATTCAGAACTCTGCCTGTAGCAATTAAATATTCCCTGTTACCAAGTTTGTCTCTGTTTACTTTATTGAATAGATGGATACCCAGCTTAGCAAAGTCTTCACCTTCTTATTAAGTCACCTTAATAAGATGGTGGCAATTGCCTA
The DNA here is from genome assembly GCA_963573385.1 of Cacajao melanocephalus. Lineage (NCBI taxonomy): Eukaryota > Metazoa > Chordata > Mammalia > Primates > Pitheciidae > Cacajao > Cacajao melanocephalus. The sequence goes on from CAUYLG010042300.1 coordinate 48,203, forward strand.
AGGCGATTAAAAAAGAAAAAAATATGATTTGGTGTATTTCTCTTTCAGATTTTTCCCATTTTTCCATGAAGACGTCTAGGTGGAAGCATTCCTCGAAGATAAGAAAAGATGAAAAGGAAATACTGGTCAAAATGTTAAAATCATTAAGAGTGTATCATTTGTTCCAAATATAAAGATGAATTTCTAAATAAAAGGCTTACAAATTACAAAATCTAGAATAGCTGCATAATCCATAACACATTTTAAAACATTATTCTATAGTAGTTAGTAGTTTAATGGACACTCGGTGGAGAACTTCACACACCGGGGCCTGTCGGGGACTGGAGAGTAAGGGGAGGGAGAGCATTAGAACAAATACCTAATACATGCAGGGCTTAAAACCTAGATGATGGGTTGATATGTGCAGCAAACCACCATAGCACATATATACCTATGTAACAAACCTGCATGTTCTGCACATATATCTCAGAACTTAAAGTAAAATAAAAATAAAAATAAACAGTAGTTTGACCTAAGATTTCAATTCTGGGTATCTTATCAAATGTCTATATATATTTGATTTTCATCTTCAAGTAAAACTTGAAGTTATAGGGATGGGCTGTTGAAGATTTCTCTTGTTTCTGAGTCCCAACAGCACTTATTATCATGAAAAGAATCACTATTATCTTTTATGCTTGGGAAACACCATTCATATTCATTTTTCCAATAAGAGGCCATTGATGGATATAAATATAATATTTTGTATGCCTGATGGCAAGCCAGGAGGAGACATCTACTACCCGGGATATGAGATACTAACGTTGTCCCTACAGATTAGGGAGCAGATGTATTGTGATTTGTGAGTGCTCTCTCAAAGCCAAAGTGAATGACACTTGCATTTCCTAAAGAGCTTAAGTTGAATGCTGAAGATGAGTCCTCCTCAGGAAGCAGATTGAAAGCAAGGAGATCACTCAGGCCGAAGAGGTGAGAAGGGCAAAGGAAGAGCTCTTCTCAAAGCCCCTCCATGAAGCCAGACACATCCAGAATGAAAAGGCTCCTTCGTGATCACTCAGTCCACCTATCTCATTCTCATTTTAGGTGAGACTGAGGTTCAGAAATGTGAATTCACTTATGTAAGGCTCTAAATAGACACACTTCTCCCCGGAAGATCTGTAAATATTCAATAAGCAAGTGAAAAGATGCACAACATCATCAGTCATCAGAAAAATGCAAATTTCCCTGATGGAAAAACCCCAGTGAGATACTACTTCACACCCACTAAAATGGTTGTAATAAAAAAGATGGACAATATGTGTTGGTGAAGATGCAGATAAATCAGAACCCTCATATGCCAGTGAATATTAAATGGTACAGCTGCTTTGAAGGACAGTCTGGCAGTTCCTTGAATAGTTAATCCTACAGTTTCCATGTGAACCAACAATTCTATTCCTAGGTACATACCCAAGAAAAATGAAAGAATAAGTCCACATAAAAACTTGCACACAAATGTTCATAACTGTATTATTTGTAATGGCTAAAAAGTGGAAACAAACCAAATGGCTAACAGCTGATTAATGGATAAATAAAATGTGGTTTATTCATATTATGAATTATTATCCAGCCATGAAAAGGAATGAAGTACCGATTCATACTACAACCCAGATGAACCTTGAGAACATTACGCTAAGTGAAAGAAGCTACTCAAAAACCTACATACTGTATAATTTCATTTATTTGAAATGTACAGAATAGACAAATCTATAGATACAGAAAATAAATTACTAATTTCCAAGGACTTGGAGGGATGGGGGCATTGGGAGGTAGATAGCTGAAGGGTGTGGGGTTTCTTTTTAGGGGAATGATAATATTCTAAAATTGATTGTGGTAATGGATAGACAGCTCTGTGAATACACTAGGCCACTGGATTTCTTTTATACCTCATATATGTGAATTGTGTGATGGGGGTTACATACCAATAAAGCTGTTAAAAAACTAAAAATCTAAAGCCCCCTCCACTTAGATTGTTTTTTATTCAAAAGGTCTTTTTTCCTAGGGCCTCTGTATCCTGTGCTTTATGCTAACCAGCCAATGGCTTGATCAGCAGGCGCTTACATGCACGCATACATGCACACACAGAGATGTACAGATGTGTGCATACATGCACACACAGAGATGTACAGATGCACACACATACGTGCATGCACACACACTCATACCCATCAACTACTCTGGCTTTCTGGTTGGAGCAGCAGTGACAGGGAACTGAGAGATAGCTAAGGATTAATATAAGTCTATACCAACACAATTGTCTTCCTTTATTTTCCCTGGAGCAGGAGGAGGAAAGTAGAGAAGAAGGGATGAAGGCGAGATATCACTTTGAACTTCTTGCTCACTGCACATGTGGGACTCTGTTCTCACTTCAGCAGCCTCCATGCCCAGGTCCCAGGAGTAAAAGAAATAATGAGGTATGATTGGACCAGCTGATGCTGCCTTCCTTGTGTCTATGAAAGGCAGCTTCCTGGGTGGTGTGGTTTCAGGGGAGCCAGAGAGGCCCATGCCCATAAATCTCTACCTTGCATTCTAACCACCTATTATCATACCTGAGGCTAGTCTGGAAACTCACTGATTGTAGAAAGCTTCCAGACTGTTGTGATTTTGATACTTGACTTCTCAGCATCTGTCCCTTGGCTGTGACCTCCTCAGGAGGTAGACTTGCCTGGTGTAAGTGCAATCTCATTTACTATTTCAGGAAAGAGCACTGCCCTAATTATAGTCTTTAATAGGCAGGAAGAAATTCGCCATTGAGTTTTAGTTCTTCCTTGCTCTTAAGAAAGTTGAGGGAAGCCTTAGAAAGTTCTCCCTGGCTCCTAGGAAAGCCTAGGAAGGCCTCTTGGTTTCATTTCCCTCATATGAACTAGAAGATGTGTAGCTGACTGCTCCTGGAGGCCATCCTGCCGCCACAGGGGAACTGGATTAAGAGTGAGGATGATTCCACAAATGGCAGAGGATGAAGTTTAGTCCTTGTTGACAGTCCCCAGATCAGTTCGAAGCTTGCTCTGTCTCTGGACTTCCTATTATATGCAGCAATAAATCTGTCTGTGACTGAGGCAGTTCAGATTGAGATTTGATCCACAAGATTGAAACCTTGAAATCTGCAACCTAACTGTTGCAGAGACTTCTGAGGATACCTAGCTTGGCTTAGAGGGGTCCATGAGAGACTTGGCATGTGTGTGGGAAGCTGTGGGGAGGGTATCCTCCTACTTTTGCATCTATAAGTGCATGTGAGTAGTGAGTATGATGACATTCTTGGACAACTGAGTTCACTTACTCATTCACTCATTCATGAAATAAGCCCATAGTAAGCCCTTACTATGCTCGACTCATCTCTTAATGTGAGGGGAAGGATATAAGCGTATGTGTGTAATCTCTGAGAATATGTGTGCAAATGTGCACACAGGCCTGTTTTCTGCTGGGGGATTACTGAAATTGTCTGCAATCTGCTTTCTTGGCTGAAGCCAGCGTCTCCATTAAAAAAGAGTCCTTATCTCCACATCCTCCCCTCATCTCATCATTAATTCCGTGCTTAACAGAAAGGCAAAGACAAGTGGGAGGGAAGTTCAGTGCCAAGTAGTGTACAAATGACAGGCTCTGGCATTCATGATCTTTGCACCAGCAAGCAAGTTCTCGGACTTTGGAGCGGGTGGTAGCGCCAAACACATCCAAGGAAGGTTCATCTTTTATAATTGATTTCTTCTGGCAGGTTTGGCCTCCCAATGGTGCCCAGGCCAGGCTGACACTATTGTAATTAGTCTCTGGTCCCTGAGACACCAACCACATGCTGGTGCATAGAGACTGGCTGCCTGGGGTTAGAAACTTGTCATAGGTAATTCAGAGAGCAACTGACTCCCTTTGCAGAATAGTTCTATGTGCTCTTAAAATTATAAATTTTAGGTGTAACTTAATATTCAAATTGTTAATATTGTAAGGTGAGAATATGATAAATGAAAAATATGATTATATAATTATATGATTGCTATAGATGCTAAAAAAACACTTTGGACTAAATTCTACTTCTATTTCTACTTTTTAAATGTCTTAGTAAACTAGAGATAGATATTTCTCCAGAATGATAAAGAAAATGTTCAAACTAACCACTATGTCATAGTTAATAGTGAATCTATAAAGACAGTTCCATCAAAATTAGGGAACATGAAAATGAACTCTATTAAACAGTATTATTTAAATTGTTCTGGAAATTCTAACCAATGGAACAAAATGAGAACAAAATCAAAAGAAGAGGTGCTAGAAATAAAAGGAAAAGCATGAATTATAATTAACTTATAGGAACTGGAAAACTTTTCTTTTTACAGTGATTGTTCTCAATGATTAAATTTGACTTCTAAGTGAACTAGATACTTACCAACTAATCTAGAAGGATAAATATCATTTTCTACAATGATCATATAATCTTACGTATTGCTCTAGGGATGACGTCAACAGATAATACTGTCCAACAATTAAAGGTAACTTATTTCAAAGCCCAAATTATGGTGTCCGACAAATGTCCTTCAATATTAAATTGCTTATAACCAATTATTCTACATATTATTTATGAGTACATATTTGGAGATGCTGTATTTCTTTGATTTTAAGAAGCAATTTAAAAATTTATAAACATCTGAGAAATTGGGGCATGCCTTACAACCAACGTGTAGATTTAATGTTTTAGTGTATCCTTTTCTTTGAGTGGCCATTATTATTTTATAGTCTTAGAATGAAGTCAGTATTGTTCACAGTTAGATATATGATGGGACTTCGATGTGTTTTTATAAGCCAGATGGATGCTTGGTAATGTCTACAGTGAGGATTTTCCAAGTTAAACACATTGTGCCTCTCTAGGGCAGGGAATACGGGAGCCTCATTCAACCACTAGTCTAATGTATTACAGTAAGTTCCAAACAGTCTTTGAGGAATATGTTGACCCAGTCTGCAGGTTCTCCTTCAGCCTCCTCGGTGTAGTGTGGAGTTGGAATGTCTTTTTTTTTTTTTTTTTTTTTTTTTTTTTTTTTTTTTTTGGGGTGGGGTTGGGGGTTAGGTGCAGAGGTTGGGGGGGGGCC